>VZTI01001292.1:0-33488 GCA_013397865.1 Struthidea cinerea | reverse complement strand
CACGCTGCTGCACGCTGCGGCAGCAGGGCACGGCGGCTCTCCGGCCCGAGCCGCTCCCGACACCCGCGCGTGGTACCGATCCCGGCTGCTCCTCAGGTTTGGAGATGCTGCAAACACGGAAAATGTGCTGGGCCGCCTTCACGATATCTGTGCAAGCGAAAAGGTTGCCAGCATGTTTGCCTCTGCCTTATGGCAGCCGCGGGCACTGACACCGAATTATCTCTCTAGCTTTGGCATATTGGGAATAATTCATATGCCCACGTTCTTTTATAAAATAGATTCTTAGGAAATAGGGATTCCTTCCCACACCTGGGACATGGTTTATTAATTAATTTATTTGTTTGTTCGTTTTTGTTTATTAATATAACTTTAAAAAGAGAGTAGGAAATGTTGGCACTTAAGAGCAGCGCTTGCTAGGGGGGAAAAGAACAATGCACCCAGGTAACTAAAGTCAGTTATCAGCCAAAATGTGTTTCTAATCTGTAGTTAGTATGTTTATGTATCTGTTTCTGATTGCCATGTCCCTTATGATACAAGTCTTGACTCATTCTCATGCTTTGCTTCCTTGTTCTCATGCTCAGCCAATAAAACAGGGCTTTTCTTTTTTCAAACTTCAGATGGTTTCTCACCTGTGGTCCTCAGACTAAAAGGAATCAAATGAAATGCATAAGCTCTTCTCTTTGCTACAAGACAACACTGTTAGTTTTCAACAAACTTGAATTTTTGGGGCTTAGCTGATTTCTGCCAGTTCAGTAATACAGCTTTCTTGAACGCAATGTGTTTGGGAGCAGGAAGTTCAGCAAATTTTACCTTGCATGACAAAGATTCTTAGAATTAGCAACAAGAGGAAAGATGTGTGTGGGATGCTATGCAGGTTTTTGAATTCTAGTGAAAACCAGCTATGAAGAAAGGCAATTCCTTAATATTTACAAGTGTGCTACTGTGCAATGCTTATGCTGTAAGAATGAATATGCACCGAGCAGTATAAGGAACCACGTAGGCTAAAATTATAACTACTAAAAAATAGTTACAGATGTGCTTAAAGTTTCAGATCAAAACCAGAGGAACGCTTTACATGTAGCAACTAAATACATTTAAAATCACACTTCTTTGTGCTTGTTGAGTTAGAAGTATGTGATGCCTCATAAGTGGAAGAGGGTATTGAAACATGTATGTACATACAACTTTTGGAGAAAAAGGTTTTGTTTGACTTATTTGTGTTGCCTATGCAATATGAATGCAGGATCAGGAAAATGAGAGGATCCATTGTAAGCCTTTGCTTTATCAACAGTGTTTATTAACAAGCTCCTACTGATGCCATGATGATTTTTTGCCTTTTCTTTTATACCCCTTTTTATAGCTTTTGTATTCTTAGAGTTTTTTAGCCTACATTCTTGGACTTCTTTGTCAAGCTAGGAGACTAAACATCTTAGAAGCCTCGTAGTCAGGGATCAGAAAGCCCCGGACCCCAAGGTCCTCTCCAGAACACATTTTGTAAACTGAGATAGAACCATCCAGAGGAAGGTTCCTCAGGGAGGGGGCCTCACTCGAGCCTCTCATTGGGGAATCTTTGATAGATATGCTAATTACTAAGACCTATAATGTTATACTCGATCTATTGTGTGTGTGCATTGCAGTGGGCATTTCGGCGCATTCCACTTGGACATGGTGCACTTAAGGATCCTTAAAATAAATACAGAGGTAAAATCCCTTTTTCCCTTCTAACCGTGTTTGACTCTTTAAGACCAGGAAAAGGCATCACTATGATATTGTTGCTTTGTGTGACTGTGTTATATTCAAATAGGATATCGGGCAACTTTCAGACTTAAGTCTGCTAGCTTGGAAATTAATAGATGCAAAATTAATTTATTAATTGATTAAAAAGTTATTAATAGAGCTGCATTTATATCAGGTACTTGTCAGGATTGTAATGGTGCTTGTATGTGCCTTAGGAAATCTCAACTTTCCACTTCAGGAGATTCATTCTTTTGTATTATATAACATGGAAAACTTTTTTTTTTAGTTGCAGACAGCTGTGAATGAGGTGAACAGAGCAGTGGTAACAGATTTCTTCTTGACTGTGTGAATACTGAGTGGGAAGCAGAGGGGTGGAGTCTGGCATGGAGGAGATCCCAGTTAAAGTTGCAGTTCGAGTCAGACCTCTGCTTTCCAAAGAAATACTTCATAACCACCAAGTGTGTGTCAGATTAGTCCCAAATGCCAAACAGGTTATCATTGGAAAGGACCATGTCTTCACTTTTGATTTTGTATTTGGCAAAAACTCAACCCAAGAAGAAGTTTATGCTGTTTGCATTAAGCCTCTTTTAGTGTCTCTGACTGAAGGATACAATGCTACAGTGTTTGCGTATGGACAGACTGGTTCTGGGAAGACTTACACCATTGGCGGTGACCACATTGGTAGGTTACAGAATGGTGTTTGGTTTTGGGGGTTTTTTAATTGGTAAAGAGTGTATTTGTGCAAGTTAAATATTTATTACATAGCAGATGATGCTGCAGAATTTTAAGGACCAAGGAAAAAACCTGTAGTAAAAAAACATAGCTTCCAAATTTTATGTGATTAAAGTTCTAAAAACTTCTCCATAAATTAGACTACACCAAAAATATCTAAGAAAAAAACCAATTTATTAAGTGTTCTTTCACATTCCACATTTTAGGATGCAACTTAAATTAGAACTTTTTTCTGAAATTCTAGTGGTTTTGAAGATTTTTGCTGTGTTTATCTTACCTTAAAAATGTCTGCATTAGGCACTTGATTGTTTGCTTGCTCACTCTGTGTTGGTTTGTTTGTTTGGGGTTTTTTGAGAGAAATTTCTGTGACATCAAAGAAATTTGTGATTTAATTCTTCCAAATGGATATAAATAGAGTATTATAAAGATCTTGGTAGCCTCTTCCTTTTATTTAGAATCATAGGATCACAGAATGGTTTAGGTTGGAAAAGACCCCTAAGATCATAAAGTCCAACCATTAACCCAGCATTTTCAGGTCCACAACTAAGCCTATTCCATTGGTCTACCACCAGTGAAGAAATTTTTCCTAATATCCAATCTAAACCTCCCCAGGTGCAACCTGAGGTCATTTCCTCTTGTCCTGTCACTTTTTACCTGGGAGAGGAGACTGACCCCCACCTGGCTGCACCCTCCTGTCAGGCAGTTGTAGAGAGCAATAAGGTCTCCTCTGAGCCTCCTTTTCTCCAGGCTAAACACCCCCAGCTCCCTCAGCTGCTCCTTGCAGGACTTGTGCTCCAGATCCTTTACCAGCCTTGTTGCCCTTCTCTGGATGTGGTCCAGCCCCTCAATGTCCTTGTTACGGTCATGGGCCTAGAACTGAACACAGCACTTGAGGTGCGGCCTCACCAGTGCTGAGTAGAGAGGGACAGTCACTGCCCTGGTCTTGCTGGCCACTGCTGATACAGGCCAGGATGCCACTGACTTTCTTGGCTACTTGGGCCCATGCTGGATCATGTTCAGCTGCTGTCAGTCAGCACCCCCAGGTCCTTTTTGGCGGAGCAGCTTTCCAGCCACTCCGCCCCCAGCCAGCCTGTAGTGCTTAAGGAGACTGTTGTGACTCAAGGGCAGGACCTTGCAGTTAGCTTTGTTGACCCTCATACCACTGGCCTCTTCTGCTTATTGTTGTAGCTTCACTTCTGTTCCCTTCACTAGTAGTTATTTAATGTTCCTGTAAGTAGCATTGCCAGCTAACTTGTTTTGGTAGTGGATGTCACACTCTAAGGCTGATCATAGCTCTGCAATTACAACTTTTTAGTTTAATAAATGTGTTTACTAAATTAATAGTTAGATTTGAACAACCTTTTAGTTTTTTGGTAAAAAAAGATTCTTGGTATCATCTCATAGGCAAACAGCTTCCAAAGTCTTGGATAAAGAACACAGATTATTAATGGAAGCATTGTCCTGCCCTGAATACTTTTTTAAAAAGTAGAGTTTGGCACTAGTATTCCATGTCTACTTTGAAAAAATAGGAAATTACTGTTAATGTTGGTCATAAATCTTGTCTCATCAAGTTACTGATGATTTTGCTTTATGTAAGTAGAATTTCTATTTTCTCAAACCCTTGAGATGTTAGCTAGCTATAATGAGTAGGGATAGAGAAGAAATCAGTACTCTGAGGAGTATAGTTTTAAAGCAGACTCCATATTTTTCATAACTTTCATGACTATAACATTATGTAATTTAGAACTTAAATTTGAATCCTAGTACTGGATGCAAACAAAAATTCTCACACACACACACACACACACACACACACACACAAATTCCTTGTGAACAATGAGCTCTTCAAATTCCTTAGTATGTTGCGTACCAAATATTACAGACTTCTCTCAATTTTCAGTCTTTGTAATTTATGTGACAGAATGACTGCAAGTCTCTGTAACATTTGTGCTTGTATTTTAGCATCAGTTGCAGTGGATGAAAGGGGCATAATCCCACGGGCTATTCAGGAATTATTTCAGCATATTTCTGAACACCATAATATTAATTTCCGTGTGAAGGTATCCTATATAGAGGTTTACAAGGAAGAACTTCGAGATTTGTTGGATTTGGAGACCTCTGTAAAAGAACTACATATCCGAGAAGATGAGAAGGGAAATACAGGTAGGATTTCAGTTCTAAAATTTGGTGGTTTGGGTTTCAGTTTGTGTCCAAATTATTCTTGTTTTCTCTTGAAAGTGCTTACTCATTACCAATGAATAAAAGGAAAAAAAGTTAAAGTTTCAGAATATAAACTCAGTTTAGCTGTTTGGAAGCAGTTTGGGGTTTAGATGCCTTTGAGCAATATAGATGTTCTATTATATGGATGGAAATGCCAACAAATGGTAAAGTACATACACAATTATTGTTTCTTCAAATTCTGTCTAGAAACAAAATAGTGTGTGATTATTCACTTGAATACATATTTTAAGATTAAACCATTGCTTCTCCCTTTGAAATTACAATTGTTAAGTCCATTATATTGTAAATATCTGCTCCCCTTTACAATTAAATGAGTTGAAGAGACCACTTCATTAAGAGGAGTGGGAGTAGATACTTTTGGAGGCTTCTGGATTAACACTTGCCCTATAGGTATCCTATCCACCTCATGAAAATGCTAGAAGAATCCACATCAAAGATATTTTATTCTGAAAGTGTATAATTGTTTTAGGTTTGGCTTTTTTTTTTTTCTTTATATTCTAATTGTTGTGTTTACTCTAGTTTTATTATGTTGTTGTGTTGAGTTGTCATGGGTTGTTTGTACCTGGGAGAAGGCACTAGTTTAGCACAAATCTTACAGACAATATCATTGCTTCAAAAGGATCCCACAATATATTTTAAATCATTTCTTTTCTTCAATACAGTTAGAGTCAGCTTCAGTAAATTGTGCTAGGATGTTTTCCATCTTTCATTAAAAGAAAAATATGGTAAAAAATATGATTAGTAGGAGTAGTTGGTAGAAGTACACTTACACTTTATTAGATTACTAACAGATACCTGTCCCAAAGGCCCAACTATCTGCACTATTCAGAATAGAAATTCTGCTCTTCATACAGGCTGGGAATCATTTTTACTAAAGCTTCATGGTTTTTAGTCTTTTTTTTTAACTGGCAAAATATCCTTTGAGCTGACTTTGCTCATACTTTTGCTAGCTAGGACTAGACTGTAAATTGCATAAGGTAATGTGCAGTGTGCAATGAGTAAATGAGTTGTGTCTTGTGTCTAAGATATTGTTTCAAATGTTATGACACCATACACCCATATATTAAATATCTGCAGGTTTCAGATGTGTTGTACCTCATGCTTTTCACATATTGTATCTTCTATTTCTATAGCTATATGCTATGGCCTCATAATAATGCAGGCTTGTATGTTTCTCCAATACATGTTTATAGTTATTGCTGTAAACTTTTGCTGAAGAGTTTAGAATTAATTAAATTATTCTTACTTTCACCTGGTTTGGTGTTTGAAGTGATTGTCGGTGCTAAGGAATTCCAAGTAGAATGTGCAGATGAAGTGATAAGCCTCCTGGAAAGTGGCAATGCAGCTCGTCACAGAGGCACAACACAGATGAATGAGCACTCTAGTCGATCTCATGCCATTTTTACCATCAGTATTTGTCAGAAGCAGTCTGCAGAGTATCAGAATAATACTGATACCACACAAGATTCGATCGCTTCAAAGTTTCATTTTGTGGATTTGGCAGGATCAGAGAGGGTAGCAAAGACTGGAAATACTGGTGAACGCTTCAAAGAATCAATTCAGATCAACAGTGGTCTCTTGGCCTTGGGAAATGTTATCAGTGCCCTTGGAGACCCAAAAAGAAAAAGTGTACATATTCCGTACAGGGATGCTAAAATCACTCGTATTCTGAAAGACTCCCTTGGAGGAAATGCCAAGACTGTTATGATAACATGTATAAGTCCATCCTCACTGGACTTTGATGAATCTTTAAATTCCCTCAAATATGCCAACAGAGCCAAAAACATTAGAAATAAACCAGTAGTAAATTACAACCCAGAAAAAGACCGCATTGATGAAATGGAACTTGAAATCAGATTGCTTCGAGAAGCTTTGCAGAACCAGCAGGTCAGTAATCAGCATTTACATGACTTAAGTGAAGAAAAAGCCCGTATCAGTTCACTTGAGGAGCAGCTCACCCGCCTTCAGGTTCAATATTTCAGTTACAGAAATTGTGTCGATGAAGCTTTCCCCTTTCTGGTTGATTTGAATGATGATGTTAGCTTAAGAAGAAGTCAGCGAGACAGGTTGCAGAGCTGGATCACTATGGTACAGAAAGTAAGGAAGGAAGCTCTCACCATCCAGGAAACCGATACAGGGACTGAGACCAGCCCAGACCCACATCACATCACAATTCTTCAGCTGAAGAGGGAACTGAAGAAATGCCAGGTATTTAATTATAAGCTGTTTATTTAAATGACTAAGTGAAAAAGCAATCTGGTAAAATTTGAACTCCATTTTGAAAGATGGATAAAACTGTCACCTGTACTTAATTTGACAATTAATATAAAATTTTGTATAATTTCATTTGGCTAATCTCTGGGACACAGGTTTATTTTAATGGATGTTTGAATACACAATCAGTGACAACAGAGATAAGTAAAGTAATGTTATATTTTCTCTAGTCAGTTTCAAGATGACTCCTGAGGCTGAGCTCTTTTATCTGTTAGGTTTTTGGTTTTAGCTATGCTAGTGTGCTAGGTCTGGCTGGCATGGAGTTAGTTTTCTGTATAGCATCTCTGAGGGTGCTGTGTTTTAGATTTGTGACCAGTACAATGATAATAACACAGTAATGTTCTTGCTCTTGCTGAACCGTGTTTTGTACAGTGACAGGCCTTCTCCTTTTCTACATCTGCCCTGCAGTAAATAGATTGGAGCGTGCATGAATAGTTGGAGACACAAACATGCAACAAAGCAGACAACCTGAACTAATCAAAGAGAGATTTCATACCATATAACATGATGCTCATCAATAAAAAGGGAGAGGAGGAGGTTTAGGGAGATAGCTGTATTTTGCCCAGAACTGGATGAGCATTAGTCAGCCTTGGGAGGTGGTGGGCGATAGCCTTTCCATCATCTGTTTTGTTTTGTTTTCTTTCTCTCTTCCACTTTATTGTCACTTACTAATCAGTTTCTATCTTGACCCCCAAATTTTCTTGCTTTCACTTACCCTTTGCTCTTCCTCTGTTCTCCTAGGAGGTGGGGGTAGGGAGAAGTAAAAGGACAGCTCTGTGTGCTTAGCAGCCTACTGAGGTAACCCACAACAGTCTATTTTGGAACACAACCTGTGGCTCAAGGCCTTCAAGATAATAACAGATTTGATTAGAGTGTGCTAGATTAAACTTGTAGCTGTTAATACCTGTTTAGTTAAGTGTTTGAATGACTGTTGCAGGTCATGAAGCTGCATATTTGCTTTGGCTACTGATCTGTGTGTGTCCTTGAATATTCAGAGGCTTGATTCCTTTCTAGCTGTACAACAACCTCCAAGAACCATTAATTATTATTTTCAGATAGTCATTAAAATGCATTTTTGCTGATTTGTTTGCTGTTTATCACTTTGTTTTCCTTTGCTTGGAGAGCTATGACAAAACCCCTGGCTATCAGCCTAATCTGGTACTCAGGTCTTACATTGTGGATGTCCCCATACTCCAAGAACCACGTCATGGATCAAACCAGCAACTATACTTTTCCCCTCTTCTTCTCTGAGAGACATTTTGTGGAGAGAGGGGAAAAAGTGGCACCTATCCTGTCCTCTCCTCCAGGACAGTTTTTTGTAGCCTTGATGTAGTGGCTTCAGAGTTCCTTCAGTATCCTTATGTAATCAGACTGTTCATACTGATGTGTTGTGATCCCAACTTTGATTATTGTTCATAAGGTGAAACAGCTATTTGAGGTTGCCACACAGGAACATGTTCTAAGGTGATTGATTCCTGGGGTGTCAGTATGTATGGGAGGAGTTGGGCAGGAGCACAGGGCTGTTGCTGCCTCTGACAGCTTGTGATTTCATGTCTGAACAGGCTCATTAACCCATCAAACAAATACATCATTTGAAGGAGCAAAGGTGAAACACAGTGATCCACAGATAGCTGTGTTGGATCTGCCCTGTGCCTATAAAGTCAGTGTCCACTGCCCTTAGAAATGCAAGAGGTTCTGGTCTAAAAGCCCACAAACAGGCTTGTGGTGGTCTGAGGCTAAGCAGGTCTCTTGGTCAGAGGCCACACAGACACTAAACCAGAGACTGAACCCTCAACTGTAATAGTTGATCGTGTAGTAAAGAAGAAGCAGTGGAAGCAGAGGTCAAGTTAATAAGAGAAGAAGGAGGAGAGAAGAAAAACAGGCAGCCTGTTCTGGAGCAGGATAGGAAAGGAAAGGGACAGAAATCATAACAGGTGGAAGCTACCCTGGTCCCTATCCATGACCTAGCTGCAAGATAATGTGTAAAGATTTTGCCTGACAGGATGACCTAATTGCTACCTGGTTGTTCCAGAGCTGGAATAGTGGGGCTAACAGTCTGGAACTAGAAGGTAGGGAAGCACATCAGATGGGATCCTTTCCTAGGGTTTGTGGGACTGACAGAGGGATTGGAAGAGGGTCGGCCACCTCCAAGCTCCAGAGGTAACTCCTATTGAGCATGAAGACAAAGTACTCTCTTAAGGAAGATATTGTCACCCAGTGAGGCATGTGGACTGTCACAGAGGAACATATTTAATGTTTGAGGGAATTAGAGGTGGTGGAGGTGGTCTGCAGTGAGATGGAAAATAATCAGGCCTTGAGACAATAATCAGGCCTCGAAAGACCCAAACAATATACAGTGCACATGATCTGAGTGGCAGAAGTCTGTACAGAACACATGGACATCATATGACAGCCCTAGTGACTTACTCAAAAGCTCTATTCCCTCTCCTTGCTATGGGCCTGCATCTCAGCTGTGGAAATACTGTTACACAAGGTCTAGCAACTCAGAATAGAATGTGCATAATCTCTCTACCTCCTTCCTTGGCCAGACCAGCATATTGGCTACCATGAGTAGGAATTTCCTCTGCTTAAGGGAAAGGGAACCACGGACCCATGACACATGCCACCCTGCAGTTCTATGTGCATGTCTGTGAAAAGGATATGAGAAGTCTTGGCGGTGCACCCCTTTTGGTCCTGGAACTCTGCACATGAATAGGGGAAAAAGCAGTGATTAAAAAGGATCTTCGAGGAAGATTACTGTTCTAGTTGCTGTCAACCAATTCCTGAGATGCAGTAGACCCCTTCCTCCTTCTGATACTGATTCAATGGACTTATGTCCCTGTGGATTTGAACCCCATGCTTCTACCATGTATTGTACCTCCTCTAATCACAGAGGAGCAAAGAGAACTCTCTGTGAATAAAATGGAAAGAACTCTGAGGTTCAATTATTCCCCAAAACGAGATTAAAACCAAATGAGGTTATATGTTGATACCAAAAAAATTATATATTTTATTTAACAGTAAAAGAGGGAAAGAGAAAGGAAAAGGAAAAGGAAAAGGAAAAGGAAAAGGAAAAGGAAAAGGAAAAGGAAAAGGAAAAAGAAGAAGGTGGGGTGGGGTGGGCTGGGGTGGGGTGTGGGGGCAGGAAAAGTGACAGAGACAGATTAAGTAGAAACATACCACCCCTCCATGGATCTTAACGATGTCGTATTGATCCACTCCCTCTGGTCTTCTTGGTGGTGAGGGTCCCCCACCAAAAGCATAGAATCCAATGGATTAATATACATTTGGGCCAGGTGGGAACACCGAGGTGCCTCTCCTGAGGATGGGCCAGGTTTGATATTGTCCCCTGCAAGATTTTGTGTCAGTTGCATCATTTTGCATCATGTGCAGTCCTCTGGTGTAGGGTCTGGAGAATCCTTCAGGGGGGCCTTTGATGGACCTTGACAACCCCGTCAGCTGCCGTTCACATGACTGTCCCGTAGATGTGGCTGTCCTGGGGTGGGGGCTCCACAGATGAGCTAGTCTGCGAAGCAGAAGATGAGAAAGAGGTGCCTTTGACCAGAGGTTTTCATATGAACCTGAAACCCTGCTCCTCCCCACTTTGGAGGGAGGAGAGTCTGTGCAAACCTGGCAACAGGTAAGCCTGAGGCTACGGCCTTCACCCAGAAGCTGCTGGGCTTGGCTCTTCTGTGAATTCTCTCCCAGACTTATCTATTATTTCCCAGGCCTGAAATGCTTTGAACAATAGTGTCACTTTTCTCATCTCGAATATCCTTATTCAATTTAACTCACAGTTCAGGGTTTCAGTCAGGAGCCCAAAGTGTGGGCTTTGGTGGTGCAGCTTCACTCTACAGTTTTTCCATAATGGGCAAAAATCTTTATGGCAATGTTTAACCCATGAGTGGTAACATTTCAGTCTCTGACACCATGGAAGGACTGTGCTGGTCTGTTGTAGGATCATACAACAATTCTTGTAGCATAGCATGGGCTCCTGTGCTGAGTGATCACTGTAACCAGACAGAACACATATCATGGACTAAATAAACTCGGTGGACATTTTGTGGGTATTTTACAGGAGTGGCCTATAGACTAAAGGAATGATTTCTGTGCATAAGTCAAAGGATGAGAAGGGAAGGAAGGATGGTTAATAAGGTTGCACTGTATAGTGTGGGGCTTGAGCATGACATAAATGGTGTGGAATATGGAGTGGAGATTGTACTAAGTTTGACTGGGATAGAGTTCAGTTTCTTCATAAATGACCTTCCCCAGGTCATAAATGCTTGCAGGTTGCCATGTTTTACATTTCTGACCAGTACAATGCTGATAAAACACCCCTATTTTAGGTCTTGCTGAAGAGTGTTTTCACAGCATCAAGGGACCAGCTCTCTTTCTCTGTCTGTGACACCAGTGAATAGATAGGGGGGTGTACCCAGAGACAGGGGGAGCACAACCAGCCAGATGACCCAAGTCAACCAAAGAGATATTTCACACCATACAACATGCTCAGAGATTGAAAGGGAAAGGAGGGGCATTTAGTTATGTTAGCTGTCTTTTTGCTCAAGAGCTAATGGGCATCAGTCTACCCTTCGGAGGCAGTGAGTAATTGGTTTTGCATTAATTAACTACCTTTGCATTACTTGTGTTGTTTTCTCTGTTCTTCCACTTCACCTTCACTTACTGAACAATTTCTGTATTGACCCACAAGTTTTCTTTCTTTCACTCTTTGTTGGGTTTGGGGGCTTGGAAGTGAGGGAATGACTATGTGTGCTTAGTTGCATACACAGGGAAACCCTCAACAGTTGTCCTGTGAACTTAGAAATTGTTTTGAATCCTGCAAATATATTACTCTGTCAGAAGCATTACAGATATAATTACAATACAGATAATTTTCAAATATATCAGTGAATCTACAGATAACCCAGGGACTAAGTTTTGCAACTTTTGTCAAATATTATCTAATACTATGTATGTAATATGCTAGTCTGTCTAATATAACAAAGTTACAGGTGTGTCTCATCTCTTATCTCTTAGTAATTTCCTAAACTGTGTTTCTTCAGCTATGGTCTCACAAAACCTCCTGTATTTCCTTTCCCATTGCCATGCTTTTAGCTAACTGAGTTTCTAAATTATTTGTGGATTTCTTTGTCTAATCATTTTGCTAACATTTTCTTTTGTGTTAAATATCAACTTTTGTTTTTGGTGACATCATACTTCTTTATGGTTTTCCAAATGAGGTGAGAATTTCAAAACAACATCTGGGAGTCTTAGCATGCAGATATCCATGTCATATCAGTAGCTCTGACTAGCTGTTTCTCTCACAGCAGATAATAGTCCTAGACAATGATGTATGGGAAGAAGAGCTCTCAGCCTTCTGAGAGCATGGTAATGTCTCCTAACAGAACTGACACATGATCAAGTAAATAATTATTTTTGGAAACATGCCCATATACATTTAGGAAGTACATATATTGGATGTGCTTAGTTAAAATGTTGACTGTGAACGTGCGTGAAAAATTATTGTACAATGAACAGAATCTCAAATCAAAATTAATTCTATGACTTAAACCAACTGTACACTAGTTGGAAACTGAGTGAAGTTCTGATGCCAGATGAACACCTCAGAAAAACTAATCTGAGTTAGTCATGTAGTGGAAGAAGGCAGTGCTCCAACAAATTAGAATTTTGTAACATCCACCCCTTTTTAGTTTGCAACCAAACTGATAAACCTACAGATTTTTATCAGGCAAGTGCATAAACAAATTTTGCCTTTGTTCTCAATCAATCTAAATCACAGCTTTCTTTCTTCCTTCTTGATTTTGTTCTGTGGCTTGTTTCAAACATCTGTTTCCCAGGTTCAAAACAGTGTAAGAGCTGAGCTTAAACTTGCACTTCCCCAGGTGAGTATGCTATCCACAGCCAGGAAGAGATGGTTACAGAAAGGCTAAAATAAATGACACAGTACAGACTCTAGAGCAGGGTTTGCATATGGACAGATTTAATAACTAGTAGTAGACCTATTCTTGTCTGTACTTACACATTTCTTTGCTAGCAGCTATTACTGCCTGGATAATTCTGTCTTACATGATATTAAAATACTGGCATAGTGGATTAGCCGTAGCTAACACCCAAGCTCATTCATATGTCCACCAGCGGGACTTTTGGAGAAAAAATAGAAAGAACAGGAATGACGTTTGTGGATTGATGTAATGTTTCAATACTTTTTATTTGCCTTCTGCAGGTTTTCTGGAAGAGTAACAATATTTGGAAGTCTTCAATCAGTATCAGTTCATTCACAATAATATCTGAAGAAGCGTTCTTGTGGTTTCTTTAATCTTTAAACTGTTATCCGAGTTGCAGATTGAGGACAGCTGTTCTTATTGTATTCATTTGAGAAGTGTATTAATCACAAGACGCTGTGATCTTGTGGCTACATGTAACAGCATACTAAAGAGAATAATTGAATTTAATATATACTTCAGTAAATTAGGTTTGGTTGTGAGTACATTATTTCCTTTGGAAGAATGAAACTTGTCAGAACAAAATCAATAGATGAAACAGAATTGACGAATAGCTGCTAGAAACTGCAGATAACCACTTAGACAATTTGGTATACATATCTCAAGACTTTGCAGTTCTGGTCATGTCTTTTAACAGCAAATGAGGTTATATTTTGATTCATATTCCAGTTGTAGGAATAATAATATCCCTTTCACCCAGCTGAACTTTTTTTATTATCTAGCAGGTACTAGTTATGGATGAAGAACTATTTAGCCAGAAGAATCATGAAGTGCAGATACTGCAGAATCAGATAAAGACATTACTACAAGAAAAGGAAGAACAACAGGAATTTTTAAAGGAGGCTCAAGAAACACAAAGATTACAGGTATTTTTCCTCTGGTACACATTTATCTGTATTGAAGCATCCTTCTACCATGTGAATGCATTAAAGAGGTGCCTCAGAATTTTTTTTACTTGACTACCAGTCCATATTAGGGAAATTTTGTTTGAATTAGAGCTGTATCACTAAATGATACGTCTAGTGGATGCATCGCAGTAATGTGATTTCTGGAGACTATATATGAACCTAGGTGTGCCACAAGCCTCCTGTATAACTTGAAGTGAACCATTCATGCTCTCCATGCTTCCTGAAGTGTAACACACAACCATCTCCTCAGATTTGTATAATTGCTAAGGAGTTTCAGAACAATTAATAGATTAGGACTTGAAAGACTTTGAAAGATTCTTTAGAAACAAAAAAAGAGTATAAAGATCTATAGAACGCTTTAATTGAAAAGTTATATAGAAACTTATTTTGTTATAGCTTTATTAAGAATTAGAGTATTGTCCCCTTTTGACTTTATAAGACGGAATTCCATCCTAACTTTCTGATAATTTACCATTAGAGAAAACTGAGTGACACAGCTGAAACTGAGGTGGTGACAAAGAGGCTGCTTGCCTCTTTCCTTCTGTAGACCTTGAGCTTGCTAATGAAATTATGATGGCTAGTATGTGCATAACATTTCAAGGTTGAGAAGACTGCAAATAGAATAGTTAGCATTCTCCTGGTGTTGCCTGACATGTGGATGACAGATAAATTAATATATGATTTTTTAAAAGAGAAAAGCATAAACTTGGATAGCTAGTGCTCTTCTCCTTATTATACTTTTTCTCCTTTTTCCTCTTCTTTGCTGATGGCTTGGGGAGAGTCAGTGCATGAAAGGTAAGTAAACTAGTCATGATCTTTTTCTTTCCTCTGCCACTTTCTTTCTTTTCTGTCACTTCTGGCTAGAATTTTTTTTTAGCCTGTATACCACAGTGTCAACTTATACTGTGATAATACTTATATCAATGCTGGAGGATACAAGGTAGCTGTCACAGTGTAGATAGAAAGTTATTTCAGTATCAGAGACAGGAGCAAAATTTTCAGGCACCCTTTTGGCATTTAGTTAACTAAACTGCCATTTCTATTTAATAACACGTAGGTAGAATAATGAAAAGGAAGTGCTTCTGTCAAATATTTAACATTGTATTGACAGGCATATGTAATTTAATGATACATGGTAGAATAAGGACTTTAGGAGTAGCAGGCATGAGGTAGAAGGTATAAATGTTTGTACACATACGTATTTATGCAATGGGTGTTTCACTGTGGGGTTTTATGTACAATTGTATCAGGGACACATAGCTTCAAGGTGTAACTTAGCTTAGGTGTAACAATAGCTTAGAAGTAACTTAGCTGTTACTTCTTCCAAAATGATAACAAATATGGTGTTCATGCCTATATTCTATTTATCTCAACTTGTAAGGTGTCCTAGTTTGGACAAATTTGGAGGAAAATATCCTCTGATAGAAGTCAGGTTGCAACCACCTCTCCCCCACCAGGTTCAGGAAAAAATTTTCCTCGAAGGAAAGTGAAAGAGATAAAAGCTATTTATTTAACAAACACACAGGAAAGGAATAATAATGCTTAATAATGAGATCTCTCTCTCTGGGGAGAGAAAACCTGGGAAGATTTCAGAGTCCTTCTGTAGGTGTGGTCTCTTCAGATGTTGTTGAAACAGTCCAGAAGAGAAGAAGAGAAAAAAAACCCCCAAAATCCTAGGAAAACAAAGTTCAACTCTCCGTCTCCCGTCGGGAAAAAAGAGCCAAAAAAAGGTTGGCTGAAAAAAAACCAAGGGTACTGCAGAAACAGAGGAACGTATCTCGGTGTCCTTGAAACAACTGCTTTGAAACGTTTTTTTCCTCTGTCCCTCTCAGGCTCAGTTTAAAGGCACAGAAAAGATTGGTGGGCATAGGGTAGCGATAGGGGATACACATCATATAGTCACCCTAAGACATAAGGCAATGTATATTTGTGTTTGGAAGGAACTTTCAAACTCAGACAACAACAGAAAGAACGAATAAAAACATCTTACTTGAAGTAGAAGAATGCAGAAAGTATCATGAGCTATTCTTCAACTTCCCTGTTGTTGCTAGGCCAGATTTTAACCATACTTCAAAAAGTATCAAAAACAATAGAGTGAGTTGAAAATGCTTATAATCTTGGCTTTATGGATGAATTAGTTTAGGTAACCTAAGTACTTTTGAACAAAGTATGGAGAATGCTATAGGAGAAGCTGATAAGGTCTCCAAACTAGCATTATCAACAAAGCTGAGGCTGGGTGGAAGAAAAAACAGCACGTGATCTTGGGATCATGTACACGTTTATGTTTACTAATACAAGTAATCTTTAAAGTGGAACTGTTCAAAGTGGAAGAGGAAGTCCATATACATGTTTCATTAACAAGACTCAGACCATAAGTTTAAATTGAAAATGTTTGTTCAATTCCCATTTTATTTCTCCATAAACACACATATAAAGCAAGCACGAACTCCTAATTATGTCATCCACTTCTCACTAGATGCCTAGATAGGCTAATGTAACTAAACTGGGTTTGCTGGTTTGAAAGTAAACCAGTGGTAAAAATGATCCGCACACAACTGCCTTGAGAGAGATTTCAGGTCAGAGCTACAATTTAATAGAAAAGTTACAATAAATGCAATGATACACATTAAAACTGGCTTAGACCCATAAAGTCAGACTACAACCTGGCACCCTGTTGGCCAAGATGGTGGTCGCAGTCCTATCAAGTGGTGATTGNAGACCATAAGTTTAAATTGAAAATGTTTGTTCAATTCCCATTTTATTTCTCCATAAACACACATATAAAGCAAGCACGAACTCCTAATTATGTCATCCACTTCTCACTAGATGCCTAGATAGGCTAATGTAACTAAACTGGGTTTGCTGGTTTGAAAGTAAACCAGTGGTAAAAATGATCCGCACACAACTACCTTGAGAGAGATTTCAGGTCAGAGCTACAATTTAATAGAAAAGTTACAATAAATGCAATGATACACATTAAAACTGGCTTAGACCCATAAAGTCAGACTACAACCTGGCACCCTGTTGGCCAAGATGGTGGTCGCAGTCCTATCAAGTGGTGATTGCAGTCCTGCTGAAGTGATGGCTGGAGTTGAAAACGGTGGTCCTGGGGAAGTTCTGGTCCTCCTCTGGATCCATCCAGGGGTGGTGGGGATCCCAAGTCCCCAGTTATACATGGTCAGGTTCAGGAGGAATACTCAGCACCTCCCCCAGGGCAGGCAGTTTCACAATGGGAATGATGTAATCCTGTGAGTCATAGGATTTTTTTGGGAAACCTTGATTATAAGTGGTTACAGCTGCCCATTATGGTGGTGCTGTTGAGCCATTATGGCCCATTGGCAGGGATGGCCCCTTCAGGATGAGTGGGACTGTGTTGGTGCTTCCCCAGAGTTATCACTGCAGAGTGATTTGTGAAGAAAAAGAAACACCCCTGCTTGCACGGTTTGCCTCTTCTCCCTTNGAATGATGTAATCCTGTGAGTCATAGGATTTTTTTGGGAAACCTTGATTATAAGTGGTTACAGCTGCCCATTATGGTGGTGCTGTTGAGCCATTATGGCCCATTGGCAGGGATGGCCCCTTCAGGATGAGTGGGACTGTGTTGGTGCTTCCCCAGAGTTATCACTGCAGAGTGATTTGTGAAGAAAAAGAAACACCCCTGCTTGCACGGTTTGCCTCTTCTCCCTTATGTCATTTAACACCCAGCTTGTAGCCTGAGATGTAAGGCTGCACTGGGCACCTACTGCAAATGACCCACCATTTACAGTTTGTCAGAAATGGCATGGAGGGCAGCAGAATACTCAGTTTGGTTACACCAAACATTGGCACTCCTTCTGTAACCCAGGACACTGGGGCAGGGTCTTTCTGAACAAAAATGTTTCTAAACTTTAGTGGATTGAGGACTGGGAGGGCTGAGACTGATGATATGTCATAGAATTCTCAGTTTGTTGCAGAATTTGCCTGTGCCCTGCAGAATAATTTAGGGTCAGTGGGTGATTTACAAGATTCATGACCTTTGTGAGGAATTAGAAGTGGTGAATATCATACAGAGCTCAGTTTTGCTTTTGCTTTGTTTTTTTTCCCCATGAGACTGAGAAAATGGTGGAACAGCAAATGCTCATTGATCAGCTAAAATTGAAATTAGAGAAGTTTAAAGATGTGAAAGCTTTAGATTCTCCAAGTGCTTATGAAGATGGACCAGCTGTCGTGGCATTTGCTAGGAGGCCCTACAGTGTTCCACTCACAAAAAACCTGCTACGCCCCCTTCACCTGCCTTCAGGGACAGAGATCCAAAAGGTAAGGTCTACCCCAAGTTTTCCCCCTTCTACTTTGTAATGATTATAGGCCAATGATTAGACATGACATGATAATGTATGGTGGCTTTCTCAGATGCTGCTGCATAACTTCCCACTGAAGACTCTGAAAAATTAGTTTTGTAACATTTGTTATGCCACAATTATCCAAAACATTTAGGCTTTAAATTCCCACCTACAAGTGCTATGGCTCTCATGTTTTCACCCCCCCAACTGATTTCCTGGGGGTTTTGAGGGTTCAGGTATGAAACGTTATAAAAAATGAATTATTATTCTTACAAATATGTTGAGTACATGGGATAATGAATTGCTAACAATGCCCTCTTTCACACTTGGAACAAGTTCTCTAAGCTCTTGCAAAACGTTTTGTTACAAAGGTATTCGGAGTTATTATAGAAAACCACCGTAATTTTGCCTACAAGCTCAAGTGGTGAAATATTTTTTAGAATATGAGTAAAGAATTGCTAAATTGTTGCAACTGTTTTTACCCATCACTGTTTTCGTGTGCTTTTTGACAGGGGTATACCAGCCCCCCTGTCTTGTCCCTGGCCCAGATAATGGCAGAATTCCGTGTTCGCAGACAGATGATACTGAGCAAGATAGAAGATCAAGATAAAGTCCTTCACTGCCACCTCTCTGATCAGAGTGATGAAGAGGAAGACAATACAGGCAGCGAAGACAAAACCTCATATAAGTAATTTTTTGTTGATCTTTAACTTTGTTACAGAAAAATGTATAGCAAAGGTAGTATTACTGCCTAATCCTTCCATGATATGAGACCACCATCTATAATGATACTTACATTAAACCTGTGGGACCAACTGGGCATATTGCAGAATAAGTTTAATAAATGGAGGTTTTGCAAAGATTTCTTGGGGATCAGAATCTACCTTGAAGATTGGGGGTTGGGGGACAGTGTGTGTGGGACTGGTGTGGATGAGAAAGAAGGTATAAGTGCTTTTGTAAGTTTGAGATTCTTCTCTGTTAAAATTATCTACTTTGCATGATGCTTAAAAAAAAAAAAATCCCTGTGTATTTGCAGAGTGGCATGTTTATCATTCTTCCACAGGCGTTCCATAAACCGAACGTGGACACAAAGTCACACTTCTCTGTGCTTCCTTCCTGATGTAACTGACATGAAATGCCAAGTAGACAAGTCTGGTTTATCCAATAAATCTGCGCTACAAACGGACACAACCACAGGTATAATGGAAGTTATAAGAGCAAATCTTACTATAGTATCAGAATATACAATAATGTCATTAGCACGTGTAATTAGTTTTCCCAGGAAAATATGTGTATTTGTTACAAATTTTTTTTGGTTATAATTCAATATAGGTTTTCCAATTTCTGTTTTTCTTTCCCTTTCTGAAACAAATGTTAGTAACCCCTAAGTAATACTTACTAGCCAGAAAGCAGTTCACTTATCAAAAAGCTAGTTAGATACAAATCTTTAGTACTGCTTCAATGAAAGAAAATGGATGCTATTATCTTAACGGAAATACTGAAGTGATTGCTGGAATATTTTTCCTCAGACTTAGGGTCTTGAAATGCAAGTGCATACCATCCTTTCTTTTCCTGTTTAGACCCATGGCAGGGAAAAATACTCTGCTCTATTCTTTCCTTTTGATTCTTTTACTTCATATGGAAGAACTCCACACAGTCAATATTGCAGAGAACTACCTTTTGAATACAGCATGTATTCCAGACTTTATAACTCTATTTTGCTTTGTTTTTTTCAAGGTGAAGACATTGACAGCCTCCAGAAAATCCATGTTTTTAACATGGAGAAGTTAAAGAATTCAGAGTTGAGACTTGCTGAGGCTGAGCAAAAAATAAGAGAACTTGCACTTAATATCAAAAGGAAAGAGGAACTTATTAAGGAGTTAGTAAGAACAGGTAACTGGCTACTGTAGGGATACTGGATACTGTAGCGAGTGAAGATGTTCAGAAACAAAAGAAAAGAAAACATGAAGTCCTGTATGTCTTAGTTTTTACATAACTATCTTAGATAAGAATACTTTTAACAGCCTAAAAATTCATAAATTTTGCTAATTACTTGCTATGATTGCATGGAAGGCTGTAAATTTTGATTACTACCTACTCTACTATGATATGAAGATTATTTGTTAAATATTTTTTGTGCTTTGTTGATTATTGCTTTTATCCAACAGTAGTGTAATTTTTAATGTATGGTCAGTGCTACTGATCTCTTTATAGACATGTATTTGTGACATAATGTCTGGGATAGGAGAGAAGATACATCACTGTATCTTCTATTCCTATCACAGTAGAGAAATGGGAGTCAGAAGTGGATGAAGGAAAAGTCAGTGTCCCTGCCAGCCTACATCCCTTACACATCTGTTCCTGATACAGAAACTAGCCTTGTGAAGAGAGTAAGGATGTCTTTCTTCAGCCCCTTCAATCACACTCTTCTCCTTTGCTTCCCTTCTCTCGAGGTTGTCTCAGAAAGATTCTGTGCCCCCCAGAATGCCTGAACAGGACAAGTCACAGCGTAGAAACACAATCCAAGATTATTTACTAATTGTTAAGCTGAAAGTTGAGTAATAAATAAATGGCACATTCTTCTGTAAAAAAAAAACAAACAAAATTATGAAGTACAGGAGAACCACTTTGCCAAAATCTACAGTAGGCAGAAGAATTTAACTCTGGCACTCAGCACTTTATTTGGTGGCATGAGGTGACTCATGAAAAGTTCAGATTTAGGACTCTCTTTATCTCCATTTCAGCATTAGAAGGGAATTGCAGGTTCCTTTAGTGTTGGAAAATGTATCAGAAATTACTGACTTAGCTAGAACAAATTAAGTAATGTTTCAACCCCAAGAGTGAATATTACATTTCAACTGATTATCATGTTGGTTTTAAACTATTTGTATATGCTGTCTTGAAGGTAAGGATGCTCAGTCTGTAAGCAGGCAGTATTCTTTGAAGATAACTAAACTGGAGCAAGAAATTGAGCAGGCCAAAAACGAACTGGCTGAAACGCAAAAACAGCTTCAGGAGCTGGACAGTAAAGAGCTGAGAGACATTCCTGAGAAAGTCATGTTACAAAAAGAGTGCCAGAAGAAGATGGAGGCAGCTAAGTTGAAAGTTCAGGTATTTCTGATCTGATCATTGAGATTTGCAAGTCTCTGTCTCACTGTCATATCTGAACCTTAAGACTCTGCTTGTAAAATTCTTACCAGTTTCACACACTGGAAGCTGGTTGGATTGAAGTAGTAAGTGAGAAACTTAATACTATTTTTATACTCAAAATGCTAGTTAACATCGACTTGGTTAGATACACAAAATATCTTCTTGGTGGGAAAGAAGCTAAGAAAGTGGTGGGAGATATGAGATGACTGTACATCATTGTATATAGTCCAATAGAAGAACCTATCCAAGGGAGGGTATTACAAATTTACTACCTGCCATAAATAAAATTGATGTTTTATGAAAATACTATATAAATTCTAGCTCTAAGCAAATTCCTGTGATGCTTTGCAAGATCAGGCCCAACACAGGCATATTTGTTAGACACTGACCTTCTATTTTAAAGTTCTGCTACATGTAAGTTAATATCCTGTGTAAGACCAGCTTAGGTGCTCTGTGCTTCTCAATCCTAGAATGGCAGGTCAGAAAAGTTCCCTACAGAAAGAGGTAGCTGGCTTATCGACTTGAGCTCAGGACCAGCATTCTGGCACCAGCATTCTGACAGCATTATGTGTCTGCAAATTTTCCAGAACTGTGGTTTCTGTTAGATTTTAGTATCTTCACTGTATTGCCAAGCATGAACTGTACCTTTTCACATTGTTTAATTCTGCCTGTGCCAACTTTACCAGATAGCTCAGAAACTACAGCAATAACAAGTGATTGTTTTGGGCAGAAGTTAGTAAATCTTGTCGACCCTAGGAATTCAGTGAAATAAAGAATGAAGCTGAGTCATATTTTAGTTACAAGTTTTCCTGCTTTAAGCTGAAATTTGACATGAACATTCAGACCTTACAGAAGAAGCAGCAAGACACCAAGAATTTGGCTTCATTATCTAACCAAAGTGAGAGAGAAGCAAGAGAACTTGAGCAGAAAGTGGCTCAGATGAAGCATCAGCAATCCCAGATACAGAAGAGACTGTGTGAGGAGAGTGAAAAGAAGAAGCAACTGGAAGCAGAGCTTCAGCAGGACCAGCAACAAATTAAAGTAGGATTCTTCCTGTTTCCTTATGACAAAGAATAGGATGAATAATTTTTGCCCCTGCTTCCTCAACAAACTACACTGCTGGGCTTTCCCTAATTTTCAATAATGACTTAATGACTTTCTTGATAAATGCACCAAAGAAATTGTCTACAAACATTTTACATTAATCTGCATTTTGCCTTTCTCTTTCAGCTTTTTTTTTTTTTTTTTAATTTTATTTAATTACCTGATGTTTAGTTCTGAATTGCAATTTTATAAATAAATTTAGGGTCAGTATTTCAGATTACATCTTGTGGGGACTCTCACATGAAATGCATTTGACTGACTGATGTAGGAAGAATGATACTTTTTGTTTGTTCGTAGGAACTTCAACTTAAGATGGAGCAACAACAGAAGATCCTTAAACTTAAGGATAAAGAAATTGCTGCTTTTAAAAAGAAGAAAAATAACTCAGTGGGAGCTCCACAGAAACTACAGGTAGTTAATATATTCCAAATCTGTGTGAGCCCTGAAATAAATAAATCTTTCTTCATCCCTGGTCATCTGTTTTTGTAAACTGTTTGGAAGAAGAGTATTCCATCATAGTTTTGTCTTCCTTTTTTTTTTTTTTCTGTAGCAAAAATTGGGAGTGTAGCCTAGAAACTCTTGTAATCTATTCTTTTTGAATGAAAGAAAGGAGGGCCTTTAGTGTTTTGGGTTTTTTTGCCCTATAATATGTCAAAAATACTGATTCAGAAACCTGTGAAT
Organism: Struthidea cinerea; assembly: GCA_013397865.1. Taxonomy (NCBI): domain Eukaryota; kingdom Metazoa; phylum Chordata; class Aves; order Passeriformes; family Corcoracidae; genus Struthidea; species Struthidea cinerea. The sequence continues at coordinate 10,323 of VZTI01001292.1, read as the reverse complement.
TCAGCAGGTTTGGTTGTCTGGTAGGTTTGAGGGTGACCTTGATGTGCTGTGTTTTAAGTGTTCCATGGGTTGTTCAGGCATTTTATTTTGTTTTGGTTTATACTCTGACATAAATTACAGTGTCTCGTTTTGGTTGCTGATAACAGGGTTAGAAAAGTATGTATCCTATGTAGCCGTGCCACCTACATTATTTCAGATGTGGACACTGGAACATGAATTACCCTAAGTCTTTAAAGGTGAAAAGAAGTTTTTATAGTTAAACAAAGGAAACTTTTTAGCCTTAGCAGGAATATATCCACTGATAAACTGTGGCTTCAGAATAAATTTATAATGGACCATGCTAGCAGCATCAGAGCTGTCATTTACTGTCTTTTATTCTTTCAACATTATTACTTCTTGTCACTTACTGTTTTTCCACAAAGAGCTGGTTTTGGGCAACTATAATGCAATGAGGATGGGCTAGCTGAATTCTCGTACCATCTAAACCTGGTTGCTTTGCTTGGGTAGATGACATCTATTTATATAACTAGTTTTAAAAAATATATTCTTTAGAAAAGATACTGCATCTGATACAAGTTTGTTTATATGAGATGTAGCAATGTGACATTGCTTAGGCCTCTTTTAAGTCAGTCCAGTTTCTGTATTATTCTGAGTAAGGATTCTGTTGCAGAACTAATACAGACATTAGAAATGTTAATGTCTTCTAGAGTTTTATCAGTAATTCTGAAGAAAGGTAAAACATAGTCATAAAATTCTGACTCAAAATGTCCTGGCTAACGCTCTCTGGATCTCTCTTGAAACTTTAGAAATTAGAAGAGCAGAAGAAGTGGCTGGATGAAGAAATGGAAAGAATTCTTCAACAGCACCAACAGTTAGCTGAACTAGAAGAAGATTTAAAGAAAAGAGAAGCCATTGTAGCAAAAAAAGAAGCGTTATTGCAAGAGAAAAGCCACCTGGAAATCAAGAAACTGAGATCTAGCCAGGTGATTTAAGTAAAAAATGACAAAACTCACCACAGTCATAAGGCTGATTGAAAGACTGGTTGTGGGGGAAGGCAGAGGAGGCTGAAGCCAAGTGACCTGTGTCTCTGCCACTGTAATGTAGATACTATGTAGCTTGACCAATCGACATTTAAAATGTAATTAACACAGACAAGCATTTTTATTCACTTTTTCTCCCCAAAATTGCAACAACAAAACAAACAAACCAAAACAAAACAATTCTGAACTGTGGAATTCTGTTATTGCAGAGCATTAAATAATATGATATCTCTGATATATTATTTATGAATATGACTCAGTCCTTTTGCAGTCTAGAGAACACAGCAAGGAAATATCTTGCAATATTTACTTCTCAGTAGGAAAAGTGAATAAAAAGTATCATTGTTATGTATAATGACTAGTGCCTTTAATTTTTATTATGTAGAAAACTGCACTTTGAGAATTTTTGTTTTGCTTTTTGTTTTCTATGATATCTGTCCACTCAAAGCGAATGAGGTCCCATTGCAAGAAACAAGCAATTTTTTCACTTCATAATGTGACAGTGTCACCTATTTTTTTCTTACTGGAAAGGAGTATATAATTTTTGTATCTGTGGTTGCTGTGGTTTTTTTTAGGCTTTAAACAAAGATAGTATGAAATTGTCTACCCGCTTAAGTATGCTGGATCAAGAGCTGTGTGATAAAAGTATGCAGCTTCAGGGCAGCACCACTGAAGACAAGTCAGACATTTTGGAAAAAATTCAGGTTCTCCAAATGGAAAGGGATCAGCTGCTCAGAAGGAGAAATAGTATGGATGAGAAACTGAAAGATGGTAAAGTGTTGTCAACTGAAGTAAGTAAGCACCTCTGAGATAAATACAGGTTTTAGGTATTGTTTGATAATAAAGCATTCCAGTCAGAGCCTAAAATGTCTCCAAATATCAGATAAGCTAGAAATGAGGAGTAGAAGTTGGGTACTTCTGTAAAAAGCAACGTTAGAATACTGCTATGATAGCACCAATTATGTACCAGTGAACAAAGTTTAAGATCAGAGGAACGTAAGTGAGATAGTGCCTTGCCAAGCCATTGGTCTAAGAGTCATATAATGAGAAGTAAGGGAACTAGAAGTTCATCAGTTTATCACAGGCAGGTATTTTAATGTCAGGGTACAGAACAAGCAATGCATTCACATAGTGATGCCCCTTGATTTTTTTCATAGAATCTTGTGAAAAAACAAACTTCACCTGAAGGACTCCATATTTTTACAGTGAAAATAAGTCATATTACATGGATGGCCCATTACCTGGAGTTGTTCAGTATAACTATGTTGAAGAAAAAATAAACTAATAAAAAAAGCACAGATTACTTTCAGGTCTTGAGAAGCAGTATGAGATTATGGCTGAGGTGATAATGTTCCAGAAAGATCCCTACTTGCCTCACTCATCAAAATTTGCAGTGCTTCAAGCCATGCATTTCTGCCACTTCCCTACACAAGTTATGGTCATCAAACTCCTTACTGACCTGATCAATTAATAAATCCAACAGGAAACTAGTACAGCCAAAAATAAAAAAATAATAGCAGAAGTCAAACTGTGGTGAGAATGAGGGAAGGATATAAAGAGAAACATGACATCTAGTTTTGTGATGAACCATTTGATCAACCTTTGTATTGTGGTAAGAGTGCTACGGCAGGAATAGACTAGTGTTCTAGATTTGCACTCTATCTCCTATTTTCCCCACTCCACTGTCTGTGCTACAATTAGTTCATCTTACCATTAAGTTTAGTTTCGCTCTTCAGAATGAAGTTAAAGATGTCTTGAAAGATTAATTCTGAGCTTTTTTTTTTTTTTGAAAGATCTCACTCATGTGTTTCTCTGTAGGAAGAACACGTTCTTTTCCAGCTAGAAGAAGGTATTGAAGCCCTGGTAGCTGCAATTGATTACAAGAATGAAAGTATTCATAATCGCCAGCACTTACTTAGGTCATCTTCTCAGAGTCTTTCACAGAGCAAGCATAATGTAATAGGGAAACTAGTTTCCCTGTCTGCTGCTGAGCTCAGAGCTATCATCATCAGTTATTTCAACAAGGTTTGTTTTCGCTAATGAATAATATTTTATCCCATTTTCTATTACTATTCTAGATATTGAGATGGCAAGAAATAAAAATAAATTTAAGAAGCTTTTGGTAAATATCTCTTCAAATTACATAGATCTGCTATTACATTATTTTTAATTTTTATGTTAACTTAAATGGGATACTTGTGGATTAAGTTTGTATATCTTGTTTTGGGGTCATTAGCTGGAAAGGTGCTGCAAATCTGGAAATTACCTTGCCCCTTTCCAGTGCTCTGTGTTGCTAACTTATGGAGAAACAACATGTTTAAATAGTGGTGTTGTATTCAATTTCTTCCTGATTGCAGGCTTTCAGAAAGCTTCATAAAGCTCAGGCTACTGTTCCTATTGTCTTTTTCCTGAATCCAGTATAAACCAATTTTGCATACACTCTCTGCATGCTGACATCTGGAAACATAAATATTAAATGCATTCGGACATGATGTCTTTGTGACCTTGGGTGAACCTTTGGTAACTTTGTAAACAAGTTGTCTGTGGGATGCAAGTTGGAGGTTTTTCAGAATCTGGAAAGCAATATTCTTTCAGTTTAAATTTTGCACAGGGTATTAAAAAATCCACTAGTCCATGTGATCAAAAAGTATGCAGTTCAGTTCTGAAGTGTCAACTTGTAGCAGTGGCAAGTCTGTTTCCAGTATAAGCTTAATGACTTGTAGAGACCCATTGCTTTTGTATGTTTTAATCTATTAGGCTGGAGGATAAAAGGTTTTCTTAAAATGGTTCAGTAAATCAAAATAAGTGTGTTTGTTTCTAAGATTGTTGGCCTACGTGAGTCCGAGCGAAAATTACAAGTGCAGATTGAAGAACAGGAAATGAAGTCCATACACCAGAAAAACACCATGCGTGAATTAGAGTCTGCACTTGAACACATCAAGTTGCAGTGTGACAGACAGCTGACTCACCAGCGCCAAGAACATGAGAAAAAAATACAGTTTCTATTGAATCATTTCAAAGGTATTTTCTTCCTGGGCGGGGATTACACACCAAGTATTGTCTTTGGTCATTAACAGAGAAATACTTTATTCCAACTGAAAAAAAAAGAATTAGGTTCAGAGATATATTTTGGCTGTCACTAATTCTAATGTTATGTAGGATGCCAAGGAACAGACACATGGTGTATGAATGGAAAATTGAATATTTTTTTAAAGCAATATCAGAATTGTTGTATTTTCATATTGAATTTACTGATATTCAAAAGTCGTAAGATACTGGTCCTGCTGATCTTGATCTTCTAAGTACTATTGAAATTAAAAGGTGGGATTGGCACAGCCTTTTTGGTTTTATTTCATTTAAAACATGCACATTGCAAGCAAAGTGCCATCAAGATACTCTGTTTAGTTGGATATCTTGATTTTTGACACAGATATTTGATTCTTAAACTAGTTTTATTTCTCCTAGAACAAAATAGTGAAGGTATTGCAGAAACCCTGAAAGGGTATGAAGTAAAAATCCAACAACTGGAAAAAGATTTATTTTTCTATAAGAAAACCAGCAGAGAGCTGAAGAAGAAATTGAAGGGCCTCCTTGGAGAGTCATCTGAATAATTATTGTCATCCACTAAATGTAAGCATAGTATCTGATAATGTTTATGCAATTGTCAGTAGACCATTTGAAGAGTGGTGAACACACAGAACTATGTCAGATAGCTGTAAAATATCATATTTTTACTGAATTAACTGTTCTTCAGGAATATATTCTACCTCTATCCTAATTTCAAGTGAGAGACATTTGTTTATAGCTGTAGCTGTAGCAGTGATGTGACAGTGGTTTAAATTCTTGTTCTGCTTTTTCTGGGCTCTAACATAATTTCAGCATCTACAGCCTCAAACTGTTATGGTTAAGACAAAAGAATTTTGCTATCTGAAAGGATATGAATGGTAGTGTAACTAACAGCTTTGTTAAATGCCATGCATTTGATTTCTTAAAAGTTTCTGGGAGATTGTCAATGAAAAATGCCACACTTTCAGTTACTAACTTACCTTAGCTACTTACTAGCTCAAGCTGAAAGAGAGCATTTACACACTTGAAGGGAAAAAAGAAGTGCTTTCTATTGTGACTCTGTGCTTTGACATAAAAAAACCCCACCCAACTGAACAAACAAATACAACAACCAACTGCTAGTGTAAGTTTTTAATTGTTCTGTGTCCTTCTTGGCAGAATCCAGATGTACCACAGAGCTATTCACGTGGAGGAGAAAAGAAGGTTCAGTTTCATCACTGTTTCTGTTGTCTCATACCTTTCAATGCCACCACAATACCTCACATACAGAATACAGTCTTTTTGGCCTGTTGGTGTTTCTTTTTAAGGCTCAGCAATACTGGTTCTTCCTTCCAATGGATGATTCTGTTTCTTTCCAGTCAGACAATGCCATGCCTTCCTACAGAGAGATGCCGATCACATACCTCTACTCCAAGAATGAATTAAGGCTCAGCCCTTTCCCTCTAGGCAAGATAATGAGCCTACACATTCATTACTATACACTATCAAACTGTGAACATGAATGTTCTAGGGACTGGATTATAAATGAGCGTGGGAATGATTATTCTGAGTCTAACATACAAAGAAGCGTGTAGTGTAGGATATGCATCCATGTGGGGAAACACCTATCCTTGGCAAATTGTAGCAGTGGGAAGAAGGGAGAAGACACCCGTGAATTTCCAACTTTTTCTGATCCATATATTTGCAAGTTTTATAAGAAATACTCTGCATTTAGTTATTTTTCTTTTTAATACATTATGGAACGTGTTGCTATACAATGTAATAAAACCACATCATAATTTGTTACTGAACTTCAGAAGTAATAAAATCCCTGTTTGTATATTGCAGTCAAATTTGTAGAATGTCTTTTGTGTGTTGTACTATTACAGTTGCTGACTGTTTTTCAATATATGAATAATTTCATATTTGTCATGGTTCCGTTGTTTTAAGTCTGCTTACTAGGATACATGACAAGTTAGAATGCTGAGCCTTGTATTAACAGCACCTTCTCAGACAAGAGTAATGGCAAGTACCTCTGATGTTTTTGTAGATGGTGAACTTTTTGAATAGAAAGGGCAAAATATGAGGTGCTGATAACTTTTTACCATGTTCATGCTGCAAGTTACTGATGCTGTAAAACCATGTTGCCTACCTATGTCAGGCATTCAGAGAAGTTGTAACTTTTAGTTATTTATCTGCTGATAAATTTCATTTTAGATAACAGCGTTGGTGTTAAGTTATCCAGTTAAGAGGAAGCAGAAGTTGCTTCTGAAGAATTCAAGTGAAAACAGCTGTTAACAAAGTTCATGTCTTTACTAATGACAAATAAAAGTACTTTTTGAAGTATCAGAGATCTCCCAGTCTGCTCAGTGTACCTTAAGCAATGAATAAAAATAGAAATAAAATAATTAAAAATAATTCTATACTGCTTTACTGGATTTTGTTACAGTGCCAATTCCTCATGGAAATTTTTTGGGCTTTGCTTTGGATGCTATCTAGACAATGGTAACATGGACTGAAAACAGGGAGAGAAGGTAATTTTCCTTAGCCATTGTGGTGAATAGCAGTATTGTGTAATTATTAACGAACAAATCTTTTCTTCCTGGTGGTGAATCAGACTGCAATTTCAGTTGTATGTAATAAGAGAAAATACAGCAAAATACAGGTCTCCATTCTTGTTATACTGCAGCTTTAAAGGAACTTCTCTTAAACCTGAGAAAATACTGATTTTTCTTTAACTACTTCAGTATTGGACTGAATGTAGTTTAAAAAACGTACAGAAATATTCCCAATGATATGTAGCTCTTAAATGAAAGAAAATCTGAATAGAATTTAAGAAAACAAATAGGTTGGAAGTAGGTTTTGCATAACAGTATGTTTTGGATGCCCCACTCACGGAAGTGTTCAAGGTCAGGTTGAACAGGGCTTTGAGCACCCTGACGTAGTGAAAGATGTCCCTGCCCTTGGCAGTGGGATAGACTTAGATGTTGAAAGGTCCCTTCTGATCCAAACCATTCTGTGATTCTAAAATTTTATGGTCTGTGTCTTGTTTATACCTACATGGCTTTCACATGCAAAATGCAGATGCCGGCATGTGCAACTACCATAGAAAAAGCTCTTCCCTGTTAAGTGTTAAGGAAAGTGCCATGTGTCCTTCTCCAGAGCTTGCCTAGTAAAAAACAATTCCTCTTGTACTACCAAGACAAAACTCAAACATTCCTTTGGTCCCATGTTAACTGTCACTGAATGCAATATGGCTGTAAAAATGCATAATTGTCTGTGCAGCACTGAATGCAGTACTAAATCCTGGGATCTTACTTACTTAGTGATAGTTGCCGAAGTGGAACATCACAGAATGTTAAACTACAAGTAGGAGCTGGCTGATTAGGAGCAGATTAGAAGACCTCTGTCAGTTACCTGGGAAACAAGCAGAGAACACAGAAGTTGGAGGAAAATAACCAGAGAAGAGACTGAAGAGTAGACAAAGCAAAATACCTGTAAGTCTAAAGAAGAATTTTAACTGAGTCTTTTTTTTTAACACACTGTAGCACTAAGCCATTTCCAAAGCAAAGTATGTGTGAAGAGAGCACTTCACTTGGGTGGGCAGCAGGAGAGGACAGTGGGACAAAAGTCTTTATTAATAAAGTATCATGAATCTGAAATGCTGTTACAACTTATTACTGACTTCTGAAAACTAGTTCCATGAAGATGCTAACAGTGAAATAAGACTTTTCAAAGAAATAAGACAGTGTAGCTAACAGTCTGCAATTATTCAGATTTCATAGTAGTGCTGAAAGCCTTACTTACTTACTTACTCACTCAAGGTACCATTAAATTGATAGATTATTTTTAGAGAGAGTAATTTAATTATTCTATATTATAGAATAGAAGCCAAAATCCAAAAGACTGATTACCTGCTATTCTATAAATTTGTCTTCCCCTAAGTTTTAATTTAAAGTCTATCCCTATTTGACAGATTTGATGTTTTTTTTCTTTGAGGACATATAGTTAAAGCTTCACCCACCCCCTGCCCTGTCATCCCCCACTGTAGAACTTACCTGTGTTATTTCTTGTGCTATTGAGTTTGACATTCTTAAAAATGAGTTCGTATTATGCCTGCTGATTAGCAGAAGGAGTTCTATTTAAATGAAACCAAAATTGGATTCTAGACGTGCCTGTTGACGCCATAATAAAAAAAGTCCACCTGTTTTTAAGTGTTAAAGAAACACACATGTTTCTAACTTGGGCAATGCTGAATACAGTTCTCGTCATTCAACACAACTCCTTTCCCTGTTCACCACTTGCTGTATTAGCCTGTCCAGTATAAAATTAGTCTATCCAATATAAATTACACAGAAATTCTTCAATCATCTGATTTAGTCTCTTCTATATTGTTCTTACTCTTAAATTCTTTCTATGTCTCTTGGGGAAAAAAAGTATTTTCTCATATCTAGTTCCTTTTGCATTTGTAGAAACTGAATGTCCACAAAGACAAACCTTTTTCTGTAGCTGTTGCAGTTTGTTTCAGGAAGGATACTCCTCATATGCTTTCTTTGGAAAATTCAGCAATTGTTTCAATATTATTTTCTCACAATGAGTCACTTTAGAATGTGACTGTATGTGAATTGGCAATAGACAGCTTTGCTATTCTTCTGATTTCCTGTACAAATGTTCAACACTATTTTGTATCTGTTCTAGTTACTTTGAAATAAGATGTAACTTGTATGTGTTGCAACACAATAAAACCTTTATTTTTCAAAAAGGTTAATTAAGAAAAAAAAAATCAAACTCTCATAACTAAGGCTGAGGTGAGAAAGCCAGAATAAAGATGAAGAGAAAAAGACTCTCATTTACTGAGCACTGAAAGAGTTTAGACCACATAGATTCTGTGCTACCCTTCAACAGGCAGTTAAAATTCTGAAATGAGAGGAACATGCCCAACAAAACAAAAAGTTCCACATAACAGACAAAGAGGCTTGTTGGAAAGACCAAAGCACAGTGTACACGTAGAGAGGAGCTGGAGAAAAGAATTCTGGGATGGATATTACTAAAGACAACTACAAAACTTTAAATATGATTTTTGTGAATCAAACTAACAAAAGTAACTTGGGTTTGGGCACAAGTTGTGGAGTACAATTGGAAAATACATGCTAATGGATCAGGATAATGAAAAGGATGATTCTTTTTCCTAGACTTTTGAATGGGTGATTCTAGGTAAGAACTAGAAAAACAATCACTGAAAAACAACTCCCACTGAAAGTGAGACGAGGATTTCATTATTGAAGAGCTGACATGGATGTGGCCTTCTGGTTCAAACCTAACAAGGGCATGTGCTTGAGATTTGCTTACTAAAGGCAGAGTATCCGCACAGGGAGCCCTCTATCCACAGCAGGAGATAATTGCTGTCTACCCAGTTATGCTGTAGCACAAAGCTTTTTTAATTTAACTCCTTTAACTGAGTCTAAAACAAGAGCCCTAACCCTTTAAACTTTAACTGAGTCTAAAACAAGAGCCCTAACCTTTGTTCAGTCAAATCAGGAAGGGAAAACAATATATAGAATATATTTTTAATGCCATATGAAAGTAGAAGTCTATACTTTTTGTTGGCGATTGAATCACGGACCCAGACTGGCAGGGGATCTGAATCCTTTATTCAAAGGAATGAGCTGGTTTTATACACTTTTCTAAGGCACAGTATTTCTTTATATGGTAATCCTCACTATGTGACCTATCCTGTTTTGCCACATCAGCAACACACTTCCTTCTATGGTGTCTTGGGGTGACTTTATGATGCGTATCCCCTATCATTACTCTATGCCTACCAATCTTTTCTGTGCCTTTAAATGGAGCCTGAGAGGGGAAAGAGGTAAAAAAACTGAATGAACTTTGGAAAGCAGTTGTTCCAAGGACACTGAGAGACACTCCTCTGCTTCTGCGGCACCCTTGGGTTTTTCAGCCAGCTTTTTCGGCTCTTTTTTTTTTACAGCAGTAGATGGAGAGTTGAATTTTTTTTTTTTCCTGGGACTTTGGTTTTTCTTCTTCTTTTCTGGACTGTTTCAACAACATCTGAACACATTGGGCGNTTTTCCTGGGACTTTGGTTTTTCTTCTTCTTTTCTGGACTGTTTCAACAACATCTGAACACATTGGGCGAATCTTTCCCAGAGGCCCGGGGAGTGGGCCCTCACCGACCCAGCTCTGAGGAGGAGAGAAGGGCACACCTATAGAAGGACTCTGAA
>VZTI01001291.1:181385-203961 GCA_013397865.1 Struthidea cinerea | reverse complement strand
TTTCCCAACATACCAACACCATCCGTCCATCCTCTGTTGTCAAGACCCCTTCTCAACTCCCCTTATTGCCTCCCCTGGGCATGGATTGTCGAGACCCCTTCTCGACTTTCCCTTATTGCCCCCTTTGGGCATCCATGTCCTTAACTACCTCTGGGAGAATGCGTAAACCAACTCAACATTCTTCCAAGAGATTCTTAGGAGATATTTTGGGATCATCATCCCTTTTGCCGGAGCCCCTTCTGAGCTTTACCTTTGCTACCCTCCATGGGTGCCCTCTCAGGTTTACCTGTGCTACCCTCCATGGGTGCCCTCTCAGGTTTACTCTCTGAAGATCCCATTTTGCTCACTGGTGAGATTTTCAGTGGTCCTTCCCTGTGGACTCTTCACGAACCCCCCTGGTCCGCCACTCGTCTGTCTCCTGGACAGTCGCTGGGAACCCAATCGATCGCCCAGTGCCAGCCACCACCAAAGGGGGCTGATCACTGAAACTGGGTGAGGCGCCTTCAGCTCCGCTTGCTGCCTGCTGCCCCCGCATGGTGGAAACATCCCGGACAAGAGCACCCAAATTTGTCAGGAAAATTAATCCACAAACACCAGAGGTTTATGTCCAAAAAGAAGACAGAGGAGCACTGTAACTTTATTTGAATAAAGGGAGAGGCCATGGGGCATTTCCTATGGGGTCTCTCAAGCTGTTGGAAGACGCAGCCTGCTTTTTATCCTAATTTCCCGGCCACATTTCCCTCTCTCTGTGCTGATTTGGCATGGCCTGATTTTTTGGTAGCGGGGGAGGGCCACAGAAGTAGCTTCTGTGAGAAGCCGCTGGAAGCTTCCACCATGTCCAGCAGAGCCAATCCCTGATGGCTCTGAAGATGGACATGCTGCTGGTCCAATTAGAGAGGTTGGTAATGCCTCTGAGATGACATGTTCAAGGAAAAAATCGAAACAGTGCACGCGCAGTTTTTTTCAGGGGTGGAAAGGTACTGCTGCTGGGCCCATCCCGGGCAGTGCGCTGCTATGTGCCACTGTGGCCTCTGCCATCTCAGTGCGGCCCACGGAGAGCCTTGCCTGCCTGGCCGTCCCTAGCCGGCCGTGCCACGGGCAGAAGGGCAGGGGCGGCGGTAGCTTCTCCTTCCCAGCGCCCCGCATGAAGAGAGGCGGTCAATAGCACCGGCACCGCAGCGGCCGCCCTGCCCTGGCAGCAGGGGCCACATGGCCGGCAGCAGAAACACGGCGAGCGATTCCCTGATGCGGAGCCTGGACTAAATCAGCCTCTCGGTGCTGCGAGATGGTGCAAGAGTCTTTGAATTGGTGGAACTTGTTGACAATGATACCTATCAACAGCAATTTTTCTTCTAGTCAGAGAAAGAGAAGGAAGTAAGAATGTGTAGAGGAAGACAACGTGGCGGCACCAAGGTCAGTGAAAAGAAAGAGGGGGAGGAGGTGCTCCAAGCATCGGAATCTAAATTCCTCTGCAAGCCATGATGAGGACAATGGTGAAACAAACTGTCCCCCTGTAATCCATGAAGTCCATGGGGGATGCAGAGGTCCACTCGCAGCCAGTGGGAGAAGTGCTCACGCTGGAGTGGGTGGATGCCAGAGGAAGCTGTGATGCAGTGGGAGACCCGAATAGAGAGAGAGGGCCCCTGCCGCCAGAGATAAAGAGAGCCCTTGCTTCCAAACTAGGGCAGCCTATCCTTAAAAGACTGCACACTGGACAAGTGACCCACACCACAGCAATTTCGGGAAGACTGCCCATGGGAGAGACTCAATGGCATAGCAGAGGAAAGACTCCTCTCCCTGAGCGAACAGAAGAAAATCCTGAGTAACAAACTGACCAAACCCCCATGCCCTGTCTCCCTGCACTGTTGGTAGGAAGGAGGGAGGGGCTGGGGGGGGAAAAGGTGTTTTAAAGGCTTATTTTACTTCTCATTATCCTCCTCTGATGCTGTTAATAATAAATTTCCTTTATACCTTTAAATTTGAATCTGTTTTGCCCTTAGAGTGTTTTCTCCCAGTCCTCATCTCAACTCATGAGCTCTTCGTTAATTTTTTTTCCCTCTCGACCCAGCTGAGAGAAAGTGAGCGAACAGCTTTTGTAGATGCCTGGTGTTTGGGCAGCATGAAACCACAACACTCTCTTTCCCCATTGGCTGAGGTACTTGAGAGGTACAGACTTCCCAAATCACCTAATACAGACCCCCTCCTAATGTGTACCCCCCTCTTTTCTTCTTCCTTGTGTCTCTGTTCTTTTTCTGTAAGTCCAGGGACTTAGCATGGCCTTGAGTGAGTAACAGTCTGTGTCAATAAGCGGAATTCCTATGGAATTTGTGGTTCCTCCCATTGCTTCTTTCACCTCTCAGTGTCTGGCTTTATTTACCAGCAGGCCCACAGTTTGTTTGTAAAGACACCTCCTTCTCATTCCTTTCATACATATACGTATCTTACACCCACCACCACCCCACCGCTCCCCCCTTATTATGAAGAAAACAGCTGGTGGGAAAATTTACTCCAGATCAGCCCTACCTGCAGGACCACCTTCTTGCCAGAGGAGGAATTTAGGATATGTCACGTGTTCCACCAAAGTTGCCTCAGCTTGGGAAGCTGCAATCCAGCTGTAACTGTGGTTGTAGCCTGGGGACTGCTGGCATTTTTCTAGTGGAAATTGGCTTAAGGGCAACAAATTAATTGCAGGAGGTAAACAGACTGTCAGAGAGTCACAGATTGGTTGGAAGGGACCTTAAAGGTCATGTAGTTCCAACTGCCTGCCATGGGCAGGGAGTACTTGGGGTTTGGGGCTTACTGCTCTGGCTTTTAAGGTAGACGATTAAAACAAAAATATGTTCATAATCAGTTATTTGAGACCCAGGGTTATTCCATGAGTTAAATTTGGCAGGAGGGGACTTTATTGGTGTTTTTTGCTATCTGTGATCTCAGTTTCACACCGAAAAGAGGATGGATCTATGCCATCCTCAGAGCAAGTGTGTGCCATGGGGAAACACTTCAGAATGAGGACTTCCACTGAATTATTCCTTTGGCATTTTTAAATGCCTTACAATATTTCTGGGTCTGGGGTATAGCTGCTCCCTCTGAGAGGGCAGAAACACACCTGGGAAAAGCCCTCCTTGGCTTGGAGACATCAGAGGAAGCAGACTGCCTTTCATGGCTGGGAAAGGCTGCTGGGAGGCCAGGCTGAGAGAGGAAAAGGCCTTTAAATTCCGCTGTCCAGCTGGGTTCCCCCTGCATTCCCTGGGGAAAAGCTGTCCTAAAATATTTTTTAATTGCTGTCAGGTTAATTTGATGTGGGTTTTGTGGACCTGCTGGCAGAGCTGGGTGACAAGGGGTTGCCCCCGTGATGCCACACACAAAGTGGCAGAGCAGGTATGGCTGTGCCCCTCCTGGAAGCCTCTGCAGGGTCACCCGGGGCCAGAGGCTGCAGAGGTCCCGCAGAGCCCCAGGGAGACTGTCCCTGCAGGGATAGGGCTGAGAGAAGTAGATGCAGAGCGAGAGGTGGGGGTGCCTCAGCAGGAAGCTGAACATTTTCCTCATGCAGCAGTGCTGAGCCTCGTTGCAGGGTGAGAAACTGGAGTAGAGGGTGATGTAGCTGATGCTTGCACAGGCAGCTGTGACTGCATCCAGGTAAGCGCCTGCCTCGAACAGCACAGCCTCAGGGTGCTTGCCTTGGGCACTGCAGTTTGTGGCGTGGCCTTTTTGGAGGACTCTGCCTGAGAAGCTCCTCAGCTCATAGAAGAGAAGGTGCCTGTTTGGGGGAGTCACTGGGGGTCTGTGTGGGAAGCCAAAGACCCTGTGGAATTCACTGTATAGGACTCTGGCTTCTTCCCCTGTCCGTACGTGGTAGGGACACTTGGCACACGCGTGGGTCTGCCTCTGCCAGCAGCAGGTCTTTACCACAGTGCCCTGGTGTGTCAGGAATTCTTGGAAGACTGTTTTCTCTCCTGTATTCATGTTGTATTGAAAAATCTCCCAGTTTATGTGCTATAGAGCTGACAGTCCTAAATGAAAAAGAAGAGTAATATTTTAATTCAAATCTTCAGTTCGTTTTGCACTTCAACTACATAAATAATAGTGGACAGTCTCTTCAAAAAGCTACTGGAACTTGTAGCAGCATATGGTAACTTGGTTGATGACACAGAGAAAAAAAACTCTTGGAGCCTGGGGGTATTATTCACAAATCAGCTTTTTTTGCTAAAAAAAGAGTAAAAATTTCTCTTTTACCCTAGAGAGGAGAAACTGCACAATAGAAACAGCCACACTTTTCAGGATTGTTACAGGTGATTCCATGATTTGATCTGGCAAAACAAACATGCAAACACCACCAAAGAAAGAAACTAAAATGGTGTAATTACCATGTCAGCAGGTCCAGCTCAGGGTAATAGCAAATTTTTATCTGATTTCCTTCAGTGGCTTTTTAAGTTTCCACTTTAGGGCTCTTGCAATCTTTCTTTGCAAATTCTGTGGTGCAGAAGGAGGTTCCTCCCTGCTCTGGGCAGTTCAGTGCAGAAGGATCTTTCCCAGTGCAGGGGCTTGGCCCCAGTTGAGATGGTGACAGCAGGCGGGTTCCTTTAGGTGTTTCCAGGTGCCAGGTGCTGGGAAACAGGAACACAAACCGAATTTGCCTTTGTGGGGCCAGGCATGTGTGGGAGTTGAGCTACTGTTCTGTGCCTGTCAATATTTTTTTTTCATTTCTCAAGTGATACCATTGCCCTTTTTTAGTAGTGAAGTTTTGCTACAAGATTGTTATAGATGAAATCTGGGTGTTCTAAGCAATGTCCAACTGAGTTTCCAAATGATTTGTGTGTTTATCTGCCTGATGTGCCAGCTGGACAGAAAACTTCTGTTGTACTTCTGCACCGAGGTTTTCCCTTTCTTAGGAAGTTTGTGTCCCCCTCCCTAAGGCTGTAATTCCAGGGAGCAGTGGGCCATTCTTTGAGTAAGCTCAATCATGCTTTGTGCCAGGGTGCCAGAGGAGGGCAAACACAATTTTTGTGGGGATGAACCACTTCTGGCTCAAGCAGGAAGTTGTCTTCACTGCTGCTCTCATTGCCCCTCATCATTCCTGGATCCTGTTTAATTCTGTTGTTGCTCCACTGTAAAACTGTGCCATCTTCATATTTTATCACAGCTCACTTCTGCATTCCACCCTCTGTCAGTATTTCATTTTTTCCTTAAATTCCTCATTTCATTAATTTGCTTTGCTTTCCACTCCTGACTCTACACTAACTTCTGTATGTTTTCCTCATATATTTTCACATATATATGTGCTGTAGTTCCTTCCTGATCCAGGCCATTGTGCTGTTCTCATTCAGATTACTCCTAAAGATTGGCTTCCTGACATCACGAATGTTCCATTTGTCATTTCTGTACATTTTGGGTGGTCAGTTGTGCTCTATTCTGTGCAGTGCAACATCACCCTGGCAGTGCTGTGCCTCGGGAAGTAGAAAATGCCTCTGCTCCCTGGCATAAAGGAGGGGAGGTCTGGAGAATCGAGTGTTTTTCTGTGGAGAGGGATGTCAGGAGAGGGTGTCACCCCCTCGCCAGTTCTCCTGTAGGCTACCAGTGCTAAAGACAGTTGAAAAAGCTGCAAATCTGGGATAAAGTTCCGATTCCTTCCGTCCCTGCTGGTGTTCCTGCAGAGTTGGGATGGCCGCATGATGGCAATGTCGCACCTCAGGGATGTGTGTCGTTTTCTGCTGGATGGAGCCGATTGCTTCTCGAGCTCCGTTTAAGTCTCTCTAGAGGTTTTCCACCAGAGGCACTGGAAATTTTACATCTCCCCCTGAAACTTGCCTCTTTTCCTTTGGTTGGTGCTTTGCCCTGATCAAAACCCATCAAATTTTCAATCTCCTCAATCAACAGCATAACATCCTTACAGTCAAATCCCAAACTACCCTATTGGATGGATTAATTGGAAGAGTGTTCCCACTTTCCAAGTGCATTTCTGGATGTGCAGCATTGGCCTTTGGGTCCTTTGCCAGTGCTGTCCCTCTCCATGAGGCACCATTCTGATACACGAGATAGTGTCTGATGGATCCCCAGGAACCCAAAATGAGTTAACAGATCCGTGTGTATCTCTGTCTCTATCTCTATCTCTATCTCTATCTCTATCTCTATCTCTATCTCTGTCTCTATCTCTATGTCTCCAATTATATTTAAAATTATAATTCTATCTTTGCCCCTCCCATCTATATTTGGAGGAGACAGGGATATAATTATAACTTTAAGAAATTATTTCACTTCTTGCTAAAATGCCTCTCTGGGGCAGCGGGCAAGGAGGTACTGATCAGCGCCCCACAACAAGGTACAAATGTTCACAGGAGGAAGTGGAGATGCTTTATCCAGTGAAAACCACAGGGAAAACAGTCCCTAGTGACTCCATCTGGAAGTGAGCCAAGGTCCAAGCCATATGTTCTGCACCTAGGGAAAAACACCCTAATGATCAGGGCTGGGATTTTCTTTATCTTTATCCAAATATTAGATAAACCTTGGTATCTCTCTAGGCTAAAAAGGATGCAGAAATTCTGATCCATCCCAATGCGGCCAGTTTGGACCTGATTTTACTGATTTAAATGTGTGATTTTGGGATTTCTGAAGATGTCTTTTGGAAGCAAAGTTGTGTGCATTGATTAGACAGAAACTGATGCATCATTATATGGAATCAGGATGTTTTATTCCCCAAACTAAACCATGGCCTGCTTCCATAGGCTGGTATAAGTGTTGCTGTGTGTATGGGGGGGGGGGCTCTGGAGCTTCCCCTGAAATGCTGCACTCAGGACAAGGATGGTTCCTCTCTTTTGTGCCTCTGAAATGCGAGTGTTGAAATTCTGTTGCATTTCTTAGTACAGCCTGGTGCAAAATAATCTCTGCTGGAAGCATTTTACACGTCTTCAT
This sequence comes from Struthidea cinerea, assembly GCA_013397865.1. NCBI lineage: Eukaryota > Metazoa > Chordata > Aves > Passeriformes > Corcoracidae > Struthidea > Struthidea cinerea. The sequence continues at coordinate 197,055 of VZTI01001291.1, read as the reverse complement.
TCAGTAGGGAATTTATCTGAGTTCAAAGTCCAGAGCAGTCACATGGTCCCGTAATCAGCTGGAGGCTCGATGTTCCTGCGCAGCCCTAAGGTTTTAAAAATAAGAAACAAAGGATATGAGGGAAGAAGCAAGATCTGTCCACAGCTGCTCATAACCACATCCAGACAATTTGAACCCATGCTGTGGTGGCATAACCTGCCTCCACACTGCCCGGTCGCCGGCTCATTGAACATGGGAGTGTGGGATATCTTGTGCCACAGGAGCGCTGCTCCTGGCTCCAGAGCAGGGCCTTGGTGTCTGCACTCTGCCAAGGGGCCATAAAGATTAGCCAGGATTTAGGTCCTGAGCTGGGAATGTTTCCTGCTTGGGCTCCTGTGAAAGTCCGACCTTCACAAAACTATTCCACCAAATCTGCCCCATCTGTCTTGTTTAGCCTCAAAGTGATTGGAATTATCACCTCACTTCCAAAGATTTTTCCAGGGCTTCATTATCTTGATTGTTTCCCTTTCTCTATGCCTAAAAATAACTATTTTTCCCTTTTCTGTCGATTAAGAGTAGAATTGAAACCCACAGAGCAGCAAGCAGTCTGTAAGGGGAATGACAAATAAGGACATTTACATGCCATAGACAGGGTAACCAGGTTAAATTTTAGGACAGCAAAAATCATAAGGAAAAATTACAGAAATAACCCAGGATTTTGATTATTAAAAAAAAAAAAAAAATCCCATTCTACTGAGTGTGGTCACACCAGAGATTATAGGTGGAGAAATTCTTCCATATTAATTATAAAGTGTTATCAGGATGCTTTGTTTGTCAAACAATTGGACAGATTTCCTCTTGCCCTACGAAAGAGCAAGGGAACTTGCCAAGAGCCTGTGTTTACAGATAGAAAATATAGAGGAACAAAATGAAAGTTTAGCGATGGAAGGAGAAGAGACTTTTCATATATTGCACATAACGTATATTATATATTTCACACACACACACATATATATACTTATAACATATATATAAATATATATAAAATAATCTGCTTCATCTTCTTTCCTTTTAAAATGAAGATGATTCTTGGGACTCAAAGAGACATTTCGTTCTTAAAAAATATCAGTTCAGAACCTAATTAAAGATTTGGGGTCAAATGATTAGTGTGCACACAGATTTGCTTCCATGCTGATCAGTGGAACTCAGATGGTTTCCAGAAGCACAGGACCAGGGAAAGTGGTGGCTATGAAACAGACAGTAATGGTCATTTTAATTTTGGTAGGATCTATGAGCCTTGTACATGTAGAATATTGCACCAATGTTCAGTCCAAATCTGATCTCATTTCCACCTGTCTCCTTTCAGGCCCTTCTCTAGGAATGAGGGGAGCTGTGCTGGCAGAAAACCCACTGGAGTTGTGACTCTGTTCACAGAGTAAACCAGGCAAATCCTGATTACCAGTGCAGTAATTACACCTACCATCTCCTCCTTCCAAAGCAGCTACCTGGCGATTCCTATCAAACTGAAATGCGCTGGCTGTATGTCAGGGAAAAAGAGAAGGCAGAGTTGAGTGTTCTTTGGGAACACCCAGAGTTGCTGGGGATGCTTTAACCATAGGCTGTGAGCCTGGGCATCCCAAACAAGTCATATTTCTCTATCTGGACACCCCATATTCTTTCAGAATGCAGGGATGAGTGTTGGCTAAATAACACGATTTAAGACCTGCTATTTTCTAATAGAATAAGACTTTTTCTAGTGTAGGAAAACCTGCTTTCAATTGCCATTGTTGGGCATTACTTTAGTCAACAAAAACAAAGTATGCTTGGGAATCTGCCTGGAAGCCATGTGATTTCAGGGTATTGCTATTTCCCTTTTTAAGAGGAAGGAAAGCCAACTTTTTTCTTTTATGTCATGGTTGAATACAGTGATGTATCCAGTATGGAGGAGGGGAATTCACTCCAACTCCTGTGATATGTGTAGGGCAGCTCTATGGGCCCATTTTCAGGCATTTGGAGACACTCAGACCTGCCTGAGTTATGCAGCACCCATGGTGGGCAAGTCGTGCCCAGGAGCTGAGGGTCTCACAGCCTCTCTGGCTGTTGTTCTATGGGTGCTGCAGGTATGATCCTTATTTACATCAATATGGAATTTGGGTTTAAGCTGCTTCTGGCAGTTTTGCCTCTAAATGGAGTCAGACTGCACAGGTGAAGGCAAGATGTATTTTTTTTTCCTATATATATGTTGTACTTGCTGTGTGTTTGATTTAATGGAAGTGTTTCTTCAGACAGTTCAGTAAATTTGGATGTTTTGGGGTTTTTATTTTGCCTTGCTGCTTATGTACCAAGTAGCAGGCCAGTGCTTTGCAGGTACTTCTTTGCTGCACACATTCCCCTTTCCAAGTGACTCTAAGTGATTATATCCCACTCCTGCATCCCTTCCATCCCTGGAATTGTCCAAGGCCAGGTTGGATGGGGCTTGGAGCAACCTGGGATAGTGGAAGGTGCCCCTGCAGGGGTGGAATGAGATGATCTTTAATGTCTCTTCCAACCCATTTCATGGTTCCATGAAAGAACCCCTGTTTGCTGGGCAACAATGTTCTATACTTCACTTGCCCCATCCTACATGACCTTTAGTATATCAACAAAGACATTGAATCACAAAGTGAAAACACTGCTCTAAAGTATAAATTTTTTTTTAAGTTACACTTGGACTGTGTAGATAATAATTATCCTATTATTAATTAGGAAATGACACATCTTTGCGAAGTTCCTCTTAATAGAAAACAGCAGCCCTGGAAAAAAAAAATAGACACACACATATATATACATATATTACACCACCCCATCGCTCCCCCCTTATTATGAAGAAAACAGCTGGTGGGAAAATTTACTCCAGATCAGCCCTACCTGCAGGACCACCTTCTTGCCAGAGGAGGAATTTAGGATATGTCACGTGTTCCACCAAAGTTGCCTCAGCTTGGGAAGCTGCAATCCAGCTGTAACTGTGGTCGTAGCTTGGGGACTGCTGGCATTTTTCTGCTGGAAATTGGCTTAAGGGCAACAAATTAATTGCAGGAGGTAAACAGACTGTCAGAGAGTCACAGATTGGCTGGAAGGGACCTTAAAGGTCATGTAGTTCCAACTGCCTGCCATGGGCAGGGAGTACTTGGGGTTTACTGCTCTGGGTTTATGGCTGAAAGATGGAGGATTAAAACAAAAGTATGTTCATAATCCATTACTGGAGAGCTGTAATGGCCTTTTTGAGCTATCGTTGAGTAGGCCCTCTCTCAGGTGTAATGGCACCTTTGTTTGCAGTGGAAACATGATAAACTGGAAAAATTCCCTTTTGGTCTTCATTAAGCATTTTTGAAGATACCCTTCTTCCCTCTCTGCACTGTTGCTGGCCTGAATACCTACATCAAAGGAGACTGTAAAACAATTCCTCAAATAATTGAGCAGGAAAAGGCAAAACAGTGACCTAGGTAAGATGCATCTCCAGCACCACAATAAGCACAATACTGTCCTGAGAAGGGGTTCCATAGTCCCTGGTGTCTCCCTCCCCTGGAGACTAATTAAGTTTTGCTGTGGATTCTCTTTTATTAGCATACCTGTTTAATATCTGTGTTTGATCAGGGTGGTGTATTCTGTTCTTGTATGAGCACAGAGACCAACAAAGATTAGGGAGGACAAGTTAGCACAGGCAGAGGATTTGCTGCCATAGGATTGTTCTGGGAGAGGGCTGCTGCTGGAACTAGTCATAACATGGATGTGATACACATATTTTCTTAACACTTTTGATTAAAAATGTAGGAACAAGTTCATTAATGTCCTGTATGTTATGTGCAGGGCATTCCTTTAATGTATTTTTATGTTAATCAGCATCTAATGAGTTGAATATTCCTTTGGAATACTTCTTTTCCATTCTTCTTGTCTAAATACTGTTGGAGGAACTGCTTTCCTCATCCCTCAACTGCAGACTGAACCAGAGGAATTTGTCATTTGCCCCCTGAGTAGGCTGAGAGCTGGCAGCAAGGTTACAGGGAAGGAAATCCATGGTGATTAAAAAAAGGAGGTGGGAGAGGAGGAAGGGACCCATCCTGTTATGGGCATACAATCCGTGTAAGTGTTGTGGTGACACAGCCTCAGGAAAAGGCCAGACCTTCAAATTGGAGTTAAATTGCCTTGGAGGGGCAACACTGTTCCCTCCTCTCATCCTTCCCCCCCTCACTAAACCTTCAGTAGCCAGGCTGTTATAAAGGGTTAGTTAGTGCTATCTAGATGTGATTAGTGATGAGAGGCAAGTAAAAAGGTCACCTTTCCTTAAAAGGAAGAAATGAGTAAAGCTGAAAAAGAGGGGAAAATGCAAGGCTGGAGTGTTATCCAGTATCACTGTCTTAAAAACCCAAATATATGTCCCTGTCTGAACCCAATTATCAGCCTTGCCTGACTTCCCTGGAGATTTAACTCTTGGGTCTCTTCCAGAACTCAGCTATGACCTCAGATGCTTTGGATTTTGGTATTTAATTGTAAGGAAATTAGCAAGTAATAGATGGATTTTCAAATTAAAGATCTAGGAGCGGTCTGATTGAGATTAGGAGGACCTCATTGCTGTAATCCTTGGATTAAACTTCAGCTTTCCTTGCACTTGTAAATAGACATTGTGTTTCTCAGGAAAAAACGTAATGTCCATCAAAATAATCTTGAAGGCTGGGGGAGATATGGTGATAGCTGCATTGTTAGAATTGCTTGTGGAAAGGGATTTGCAGTAAATTTCTTGGTGTTTGGATTAAACTGGACAATATCCTTACGTGTCTTCATGGCAGCTGTAGGGATTGCAGCCACAGAATTATCCACAGCCATCCACTGGCTTTTCCAGGCCTCTGGTGGCTCACGTTTTTACTGAGTCCTGTGTTGTGAGAGCGCTGGAAATAATGTCTTACCAGAGTCCTCGTGCACTTCTTTGTCAGTGATTCTCTGTTGGTTTCAGCCTTTCTTTTTGTAAGGCTTTGTTCTGAGGCTGCCAGGCCTGAATGGAGAATAGGAAGTCACTCCAGCTGCTTTCCTCATGCTGGCATTCTGTGCCGAACAGGAATTGCGGAGCAAAGAACATCCTTTCCCCAGAGATGTTTGCTGGGGTAGCACAAAGGCAGTCTGTATTTTTTTTTTAAATTAGAAGTTCCTGCCAAATACTGTCATCAAGGGTTGGGGGAGGAAGGGAGGGAGGGAAAGAAATACATGAAGTCTGGAGTCCACTTGGAAGAGCAAGAAGCCTGCCTGGGAGAGTAAGAGCATTGCTTTCTCTACAGAACTCTTGCTTCTTAATTTGTAACATCTTATCCAGAAAAGAGGGCTGGGATTTTTTTTCCCTTCCCTCTTCCGTGGATCTTGGTTCAGACTGTAATTTCTCCAACAGAATTGGAGGGATTATGCAACTTTTCACTTGGTTTTGGACTAGCCAGTGGAACAAAAAATAAGCAGAATTCCTTTTCTTAAGTGGGCGCCAAATTCTCAAGTGACACATCATGCCACGTTGTGGTGATGAATGCATGGCTGGCTGCTTGCATGGCTGGAGCTTAAATTCTCAATTTTTTCTTAAAAAAAAAAAAAAAGGTTGTGGCTTCTTTGCTTTCTTTTTGCTTTGCAAAGGAAAAGTTTAGAAAACAATTCATAACGAATAATTGACATGTAGTTGGGGGAAAAGGAAGATATGGAGCCATTTCACTTCTTGTTGCAGGTTTAATCTGGGATAAATCTGTAATAACTGAAGCATACGGGGAGCTGATGCTGTCTGGGGCTGGATGGGGAATGCATTGGGCAGTTTATTGCATTCCTCAGTGCACTGGTGACCACTTTATTTGTACTTTTGTATTATTTTGTAATATTTGACTCTTTCTGGTGTTCTTGCTGGCGGTATTACCAAAGACTTGCCTTGCAGTTTGAATAGGCCTCTCTAGCAAGGCGGCTTCAGGTCAGAATTGATTTGTGGATGAAGGATTGTATGTTTAAGCTCGTTGTTTTTGAGGATGTTGCAAAATCCTTGTAATGCAGAAGGCAGATGTGGCTATACTAGGATTGAAAAATTGCCTATCTAGTGCGTATATTTGTTCTGATAATTCAGTTGTGGACAAGTATGGAGTAACTTTTCCTCCATGGATCTCTCAGTGTTCATCTTATAACGCAAAGTGAAAGAATTTAATGCTCCTTTTACTTTTTGGTCTGTGGTTCAATGGTTTTCAATACAACTGCATATTTTATAATTGTCTACTCTAGGTTTTGCTTTCCAATCGAACTCATCTCCCTGAGCATAGTAGCATATTGCACAATTAATTTGCTGTTTATAATATGCCCCTGAAAAGAGGCTTTTCCATCCTGTTTATTCCCATGTTTCCAGCTGATCTCTGCAGAATAAAACAGTGGCTTCTGCGCCAATTTTTGTTACAATTTTGCGTAACAGTGTTCAACTTTGGCCAATTTCTAAGGTCTTGGGTTATGCTGAGGAAGTCTTTCTGTAAAACCTTGAAAATACATTTTAGTATGTCATCCCAATACAATGGACAGGGTTTGAGTCTGCTAAGTAAGTTGTCAGTAGGCTAGATGCTAGACCTGAATTTTCTCTAAAATTTTCCACTCTGTTAGCACCTATAGAAGAGGATTTCCTCTTCACAGGGCTTTGGCTTTTATTTTGCTTTTTGGACTTTGTCTAATTCTTCGGTAAAGTTCATCTGGAAGAGAACTGGGGGAACTGTCAAAACACAGGTTGTTTCCTGTTATTGTCTAGAGCATTGTGGGCTTCCATCTCCTTCCTGCCTTTTGTTCCTGGGTTGATAATGTTGTCTTTAAATAAGTTCAAACAAAATTAGATGTAATAGAGCTGGAAATAGAAACGAGTATCCTTAAATGAATGTCTTTACTGTCTGAGCACAATGTGCCAATAATAATAAAGCCAGGTGATCCCAGAGGGGAGTGAAGTGTTTACAGCCTATGGGTCTAAGCCTGTCACCTTTCCCTTGCAAGTGAATCTGCTGAAGTCACCAGCAGCACTTCAAGGAAGTGACAGATGGATGACAGCAGCAGCCAAGTAGCAAGAGAGATTTCTTTTTAGCTGGAGTGTGCTACTCCCAAAAATCCACAGCATTTTTAATAGGTGTTGATCATTTGTTCAAGTGAGTTTTGCTCTATTACTCTACATCCCAGTGGCACCAGTGCCGGGAGTGTTGGATGTTGGACTCAAGGAATCCATTGTAAAATCTGTCCTTGCACTTTGACAGTGCCTAAAGGTCATAGCGAGGCTTTATGCCCTGTCCTGGGACATCTGCAAGTGGGCAGGAGTCTGTCTCAGAGCACAGCATGAAAATCAAAAGGCAGAACAGAGAGGTAGAACAAACAAGGGGGAGGATGTAGAGCAAAGTATGAAGGTAAATACCAACAAAAGCAAGTATTTATAGCTCACTAGTGTTACGCCTTAAAGAGGGCTGTGCATTTTTTAGCATCTGTTAGTAAAGAAAATATTGCTTCTGTCCCATTGTTGTGAACTACAGATGGCATTTCTGGCATCAGGATAAAGGTGCATCTCAAAGCTGGGTGTATCATTTTGAAATGGGTTACCAAGGGTATAGTGGTAGTATATAAAAGACAAGACCTTTATCCTTAGGGAACTTCTGGTAGGCATTGATCTGTGAGAAGAAGCACTAGTAGAGATGAAAAGCTTCTAAAATGAAAACAAGAAGAGTCAAAAAGTGAGACTGAGTTTTGAGGGGTCTTAAAAGTGAGTATTAAATAACTGAATGAAAAAGAAAGTCTTAATGCTGCATTTTTACTGATTTGGTGGGTAGGAATGTGGGCTTTGCAAAGCTCAGAGTCTGCAGTAAGTGGAAGACAAGAGTCACAGCAGCAGAAAGGGAAAAAGTTGGAGTTGACTTATGCTGATAAAAGCATTTTTGCCTCCCCAAGCAAAATAGGCCACTTCAAAAAACATGTTTAGCGCTCATTTATTAAATCAGAGTGGATGTAACAACGCCGTTGTGTGTGTAGCTGGCACTGCATCTGATGGACATGACTGAGCCTCTTCCTTATCTGTGTCATGACTTTACTCAATTGTTGTGTTTCATGAGAGAGAGAACATAATGGACATTAAAAGCAAATGTGTTGCTGTCCGCTGTTCAAAACTGCCTTTGTCTTGTTTTCCAGCAGTTACAGAATTTCTTCTTCAAGGGTGGAACTTGCTGGAGAGTTTTTAGGTGATGAAAGAGCAACTTCCCTGAGTAAGATTCATGGAAGCTGAAGAAGGCAAGTCACTGTTGTACAGACTGTTGTATGTGACTGTAGGATATTTTAGAGATGGAGGAGGTAAAACCAATCAAAGAAAAAATAACTCAAAACCCCCAAACCCCAGTCTCCCCAAACCTGGATTTTATTGCACTGCACTCAAAAGATATAATTTCTAATTTAGATATTCCTGTGTTCAAGGCTGCGGTAGTTAGTAAAGCCCCAAAATTTTAATTGTTTGAGGAGTATGCATGATGAAAAAACATTATGTGGTTGCAGAGGGTCCACTATATCTATTTCCAAAGTTATCTGTTACATATTTGTTTACAATTCTCTTGTTTGTGGCTCCTCCCTGCTCAAAAGCAAGCTGTGGAGAAGCTTTTTGATTTAATAGGAGTCTGATTTAATAGGGTCTCCTGGGCTCTGCAGAAGGGTTATAAAATCTTTGTAGGATTTGGTGAAGTCAGATAGAATGAATGTAGCATTAAAAAAACCAAGAGACTTGCAGATAAGATGAGTTGTTGCTTCCCCTCAGTTATTTCCCTTTTAGCCCAATGAAGAGGAGAAAAAATGATGACAGCTCTGGCTTACTGTTGCCTGAGTGCTGGGAAAAAAATTGGGTCGGTAGAAAACTTGCAAGACTTTGTTTTAAATCTGGCTGAGAAAACTGTCCATGGTGTGCAACTATCTCCAGCATCCAGAAGATCTCTCTGATATGACAGACATTCAGCAGACTTCTTAAATTGGGGTCTAGGAACTTCTGAGTATCCTGAAACATGTCCCACAATAAAGGGGGGACATAGTTTTCAAGTTTAATATGGATCATTTAGACTAAAAAAGCAAATAACATAAACTATTATAAGAATACAAAGATTCATGATTAATTTATCCCTGTTATTTTAATCTTAGAGGTAAAGAAAACATGAGCACTAGGATTTGTTGTAGGAACAGTATTTAAATTCAAACTCTTCATTTACCCATTGTGGAAACTAAGTGTGTGTGTGAAGGGAATGAGTCAAACCTAAGACATGCTGCCATCTGATTATAACCCAATGGGTGGGAGGGACAAAGTCCTTGGGCTTTGAACTAGTTAGATATAAATACAGAGCTCACTGGCAAAGGTCTGCTCAGAGGGACAGGAGACCCCAGACAGAAGGGGAAGTACTCCCAGTATCCTAAATAACAGACACTCCAATATAATTATTAAGCCCAGAGTCCTCTGGGGAGTGCTTGGACTAAAGGATACTGGAGTGATACAGGCTTCTAGGGGAGGAAATATTTCTTTTTTAAGAGGAAAAATGAAAAAGACTCTGTGCCAGAATTAGGAGATGAAAATCCTTATAGCCAACAGAGATTTATCCTGTTTCAACAAACTGTAACAGGGCCATAAAAGGCATATATGCAGTATATCTGTAACCAAAGCAAAACGAAACAGGGCAGAAGGGAAAAAGGAAGTTATGTTTGTAAATGGGAAGTTTTGAGAACACATTTAATCCAATAGTTAAATTTCTTATTTTGGAAACTGTAGCTTGCTCAAAAAGAACAGGAACCATGGCAAGTAATTTGGGAATGAGGGGGAGGATTGAGTACTAACCAGCCAATAATATAAATGATAAATTTGTAAATGTATTGAAAGTAAGAAGCTTCTTATGGAGAATCAGCCTGTGTATGGAGACAAGAGAGCAATTAGGGAAAATCAGCATTGTGCTAAATCAACCCAATACATGTTTGTGCCATGGCCAATTTAATTATTAAACCTAGCTGAGGTGCAGAAAAAGAGATCTGAAACACAGTGAAGACAATCTTTCGAGTAACAATATGAGAGCCATTTGATTCATTTTATATGTGACATGAAGATTTTGGCTTAGGCATTTTGGTGTTTTCTCTTATGGCACTGTTGTGTTCTTGTAGCGATGAAATGCTTGCTGGATATATTAGCCTTCTGTTCTCAGTCTTCCATAACTTTTTGTTGAAGAAAGCAAGGATAATTTTTATAAGTTCTGCGTAAGCACTGAGGTTGATTCTGGTCCCATGACAATGGAATTGATGTCAGGAGAGTTACCCACAGTCAAATTTGTAATTGAGCAGTGCCTTTTTATATGATTAAAGTATTTATTCTTTGCAGAGAGTTTTTTAAATTGTTCAAATAAGGCCTTTGGCCTCTGCTGAAAGGTGAATTTTTTGGAAAGTTTGAGTGAAAACATTTCATCCATGTGTGAATATGAGGAGAGTGGAAAACTATTTTTCCCCTTCATAAAGACTTTTTGCTGCCTTCTTTTGAACAGCTCTGCAGTGTGAGTAGCTGAGGCCTGTGGGCTAAAATCTGGCATTGAAATAGCCATAACTATGAAGTGCCTTAATTTTGGCTTTGATTTGACTGAGTTGTGAGCCTCAGAAAACCATGTTCTCAGCATGCACTCCAGGGTGTTGTTTCTTCCTTCAAAGCTGCTGAAATGTGCAGCAGAGAGGATTTACTGTGAGCAACGGAGGAGCTCTGCAGCAGGAAATTAGAGAAAGATATTGCTCTGAAGCTGCAGGGACACGTGGGCATGGAACAGGAACAGGAGACCTCTCAAGGCACTTACGGTTTAAGAGAAGTTTCTGGGTGTTTTGTGATCTGTGAAACTGAAACTTGAGTTCTAGGACCTGCAGTCTCTGCTCCTGCAGGTCATTTCCAAGGAGCCCAGAGAGTGAGTAGGGATAAGGTGTGGGTGAGTAGGGATAATCCCAGACTCTGAGGCACACAGGCACTACTTGCACACCTCTGGAGGCAGAGGCTCAGGGTGTACAATCCACTGTTGTTTCTCCTCACGACATAGCAGGGGTGCACTCTCCCAGCGATGTGCCCCTGGTTTTACACACAGGATTGCTTTGAAGGCTTTCCCAATGGGAGTCCAGGGACTTGCTGTTCCTGAAGGAGATATGCCCCCCAGATCTGAGATTATGTCCCTTTGGACAGCACAGCCTGTGAAACAGTGCATGGCTATCTAATTGCAATCACATGTGAAATCAGAGGGCCAGGGACGGCTGGATGTGCTTCCTTAACTACATAATTTTTTGACTTAGTATAGTTAATTATGCAGCCTTATGAATCATTAATTTAGTTTTATGTATGGGAGCTCTGGTGCATTTCCTCTGGCATTTTACAATGAAGCTGGTTAATATTTGCAATTACGCGAAGGCTTCTGTTTAGTTCTGGTGTCCAGGAAGACAGATTATGATGGACTTGTGTGTCTGGTTCTTTGCTGAGCTGCAACTGCATTGTCACATCTTTCAGAGTGGTGGTGGGGGGGGAGCAATGTTTACCCTTTTGCACAGGAGTGAGGCTTGCAAAGGTTGCAGACAGTCAAAAAGCAGACATACAGTGTGTAATGTAGCATTTTGTTTGCTTTGATTAGTTAGTAGTTTGAAATTGAAATTTAATGTTTGATTCCAACAACTTTTCTTACTGGCTGATGTGTAATGATAGTACATCTCAGTCCTTTAAAGAATATATATAACGAAATTAATTAATCCCAGATGAGGCAGATGGAAGGCTCACCTCTGCTCCCTTCTATATTAGCTTGCAGCTTGTGCAGAGCATTGCCCATACTGATGGAAATGTGAGGTATGTGCCTATGAGATGCTTTGTGCCATAAAGGACCTTCAGGAGATTGCAGTGCACTGAATATTAAGAAGCTCTGAAGCAGCCCATGACAAACTAACTGTGTAATGGAGTGGGAAGCTGGAACTCAGGTGTGCACAATGTAAAGGAACACTCCCAGATGAATCTCCTGTGGTGTCTATGGTGAAGAGCTCTCTGCAGCCAAACTACATGTCAGAGTGGGCTGTCAAAGAAACACAGAATAAAACTTATTTGTGTTTGGATTTCTAGAGTGTCTGCATTATGTAGCTTTTGTGGTTCACCTGCATATGATTTTTTTTTTTTTTTTTAGTTTCAATCTCCAGAACTGTAGCCCACGGCACCTGTTAGTTATCAAATTGAGGGCATGTGCCATAAACAGAAAGCAAGAACTAAGTATGGTTTAAAGAAACCAGATGAACAACAATTAATGAGATAGTCTTAATAGAAACAGTATTTATTTTCTTTTGTAGGCACTCACTTCAAAGGCATCATCCATTGAAGGGGTGTCTCTTTGGACAGGCTTTATTCTATTTGATGGATTCTTGTATTTACTCTGGAATGAGCAGAGTGTCTCATGGAATCTTCTTTTTCAATTAACAGTTAGGTAATGCCCTTGAGGTGGCATTGCTTTGCAGAAAAAGGTAATACTATAAAAATGTTGACTACAAAGGCATGGTGACTAGAAAGTGTCTTGCATAACCAACACACAACCAGTTCTGGCTCCTGGCCTACTGAAGCACCAAGGAGTGGAAATGGCTTGAGCTGGCACTGCCATTGAAAGGACCTTCTTGAAACCATGACTTAACTTACGGCTTCTGTAATGCAAGGAGTGGTTTTCCTTGCATTACAGAAGGAGACCGTGGTGTGTTTTTTTCCCCATCTCCCAGGGAACATCCTTGCCCAGCGAAGGTGAGCTGCATGCACACCTCAGATACATGGCTTTGTCCTTTTAGGCTGTGTGATTTCTTTCTCTCCTGGAGAAGCTGTCAGGGATAATTCTTACATCACCTGGTTGCTTTGTCCTTTTCCTTTGCTCTCCCAAATATTTTCCATATTCGAGTATCTCTGACTTCTGTTTCCTCCTCTCGTCCTCTCAGGCCCTGAGCAGAGGCAGTCAGACGAGCTGTTCTTTATTTCCAGCTGCTTTATAGATCTTGTGCTTTGTCTTCCCATGCAGGCGTCTGTGTGCCAGCTGTAGCAACAGCTGAAACCCAGGGAAAATCATCAGTCTGCCACTACCTTATTTCTCTGTGGACAGTCGGCCAGTTCTTGTTGGGCTGTAAGTGGTCAGTGATCTGCAGTATGAGATCTTTCCAGACCTCAAAGTATTTTCTTATATAACATTTCACTGTGAGAAGTGTAAAGTTGCATTCACAAAGTGGATTTGTGCTTCTACCTTGTTGCGAGGGGGAGGGAATGCGTGCTCAGATGTATTAGAGGAATAATTCTGCTTCGGTAGAAAGGGCAGGCACAGGGCTTGATTATGGCAGGAATGTAGTTATTGCATCTGAACATGATTTGAAAAGAACCAAATGTTTAACACGGTGTTGACCACATGGTTCATTGGTGTAGATCAGTTTTGTGATTAAAGTCTGCTAAAGGAGCAAACCAGCAGTTCTACTAAACTGAGTTGTAGATTCTTCTTACTCATTTTCAGGCTTCCTTCAGTCCGTGAAATCTTTGCAGAACATCTTTTAGATTAATCAGAGCCTGCTTGGTCTTCATGTTTTCCTGTGCATTCGAACTCGGTCTCTTGGTCACAAATAAGTGGTTGTACACTATATAATGGATTTAAAATGTAGTTAAATGTTATATATGCTTTTTCTCTTTTCCTGTATTAAATAATCAGTGTTTGCATATATAAGGCACATTTTTTAGGGGCCTTGAAATACCCTTTTCCCAAGGCAGACAGTTATCAATAAAATGTCTGATTACTGCCCCTTCTGTAACCTTTCACTGTGACACGACTGGACTCAGTGATCTTAGAGATTGTTTCCAATCTAAACAATTCAATAGTTCTAAAGTCTGGGCACTGTATCTCCCTAAAAATAATCTGTGAAGAAGATCTAACTCTGTGCAAGACTAATGGCAAATCCAGTGAATAAAAATGGTAGCTTTCTGCTGCTTGCTAAACTGGATGAAGCCATCTGCTGCTCCTTCCTGATGGAGGTTCTCTCTGTCACTTGTCAGTGGCCAAGAGCATTCAGGAATATAATTTCTGAGAGGGCTTGTGCTTTGCCTTGAATGGAAAAGTCCTGAGCTTGTCTGTCCACAAGGTGTTCTGTAAGGATCCAGTCTGAAATGTGATTCAACAGAAGCCAAACTGAATCAAATACAGGAGCTCCTTCCCACTGTATTAACTCACTGCCATTTTCTTTTAAATAAAGAAATAGAAATAAGTGCCATTGCTTTCTGACTGCCATCCAAAGTAGTGCTTGTACTGTGGGAGCAGGACATCATGGCACAAAAAAGCTTTTCTTTCAGAGTAATTTTTTGGCTTTGGTGTTGTATTCCTTGTGGCTGGATATCCATTTTCATATGCTGATACGTTGGTCCTGTTCAATGGCAATTTGCTCGGCAGGTACTCACATACCTGCTGGGCTGGCCACGAGGGATTCAGCTCACACTCCACTTTCCGCATGTTAAAATTATGACATGGAAGAACGGTTTGCAAAATCTAAAGCATTCAGACTGCTCTGTACAGTTTTACAGGAGAAGCCACACAACTTTGGGAAATCTACACTTTGATTTGTAGGGTGCAGTACACTTGAGTCAAGTTATCAAAGTCTGTACATTCTGGATCACTTCAGGACCACACACATAAACTAAATGCACAGCCTGGCAAGTGATCAGATCAGGGCACCTGTGACCACACAGCTCAGTCTTGGTTTCATAGCTGAAAATAACGTTCCTTGCTTCCGTATGGTTCCTCGTGTTAAGAGGTGCGAGTGCTGACAGTCCCCGACCCTGCACTGCTCCTCAGGTCATCGGTACTAACACTGGTGGAAATAAGAACAGGAATATGCCGGAGGTTAGTGTGGGGCTTCGGGACGTCTGAGCTCTGTTTCAATTCTTAGCACTTTCGTTGCCTTGCACGGGAATTTGTGCACTTGAATCATCCCTACTGTAAGTCCCAAAAAGCAGGTAACTAAAGACAGCTCAGGAGGCAACGAGGTTAGTGGGGTTTTTAGGGTGTCTCGAGATCGTCGCGTCAGCACGCAGGTGCCTGCAGCTGAAGCATCCACAGAAGCGTTCATGGCTCATGGGGGCTTCTTTGTGAGCGATATGGAATAAAAGGGTAGTGAGGGTAGTGTCGGCGATTGCCAGGCAGGGCTTACTAAAACCTTTAACTTCCGTACTTCTCAACTAGTAGAAATAAGTTTTTAAAGTTAAGCATAGCTTAAAATTCCTTCCTTACGGCGGCCCGAACACCTGACCCTGCTCCCTTCCGCCCTGCTCGGGCAGCGGCAGAGGAGAGAGGGGAGGGAGGGAAGAGGAGGGAGAGGAGGAGGAGGAGGCGCTTCCCTGGGCGCCGGGCAGGACGCGCCCGCCGCACACGGTGCCGAGCGGGGACTCCCGGGCAGCGCAAGCACAGCCAGGCAGGGCGCTCGGAGCGGGGCCGCGGCCATAAACAGGAAACCCTGGGCGGGCCGGGCCGAGGCGGTGCCAGGCGCGGCCACCTCCCCCTGTCCGTCCGTCCCTCCCCCGGCCCGTCCCTCCCGCGCAGCCCAGGGGCCGCTCGGCTCGGCCCGGCCCGGTCCGCGGCGGGCGCAGCGCGGCGCGTCCGACCAGGCGCCCGGC
>VZTI01001291.1:165734-177072 GCA_013397865.1 Struthidea cinerea | reverse complement strand
TTGAACTGACAGCCCGGTACCCATGAAATGAAACAGAGACGAGTTGAGTCATAGTGTAGCCAGAAGCAGATGAGAACAGCCAAACAGTGGCTGTAAAAGTAGATCAGCCACTAAATACCTGAATTTCTGGGGCCAGGAGCAATATGCTGACAGTGTGAATGGCGTGGGGAGGTGAACTCCAGCCGGTGATCTATGGGAAACAGTAAACAGTTGAAAGAGAAGGGGAAAAAGCAGCGAGTAGAGAAGTAAGTGGAGAGATGGAGGGGGAAGAGTGGTGCGGGAAGAATAGAGGCATGGGTGGGGTGTGGGCAGGTGGTCAAGATTCCTAAAGTAAAAGCAAACGAGGTTTTAAAATGCTGTGAAGTGACTATTGTCGAGCCCCCGTTAAGCAGCTGGAGTGCTTTATCTCCCCCTTCCAGGAGTTAAGGAGGGATGGGCCACTGCTGTCCAGCCCTGGGAGAGGAGAGAATGGTGAGGAATGAGCCGCTCAGACAGGAGGGGCTCCCGAATACCTGCAAATGTCTTTCCTATCAGAGTCCTTCATCTGGGAAGGAGCGAGGAAGAGACCTGCAGTGTGTATTTAGTGAGGCAGGTCACAGGAAATGCAGCCAGGAACGGGAGGTCTCCAAGCCTCAGTGCTAAGTCTCCACACCTGAAGTGATTGCCGAGCAATCCATCCTTGCCGAGAGTCCATCCTTGCCATCAAGTTTCTTGCTTTACTGATGGATGACACGGACTCCTCTTCCTTTGAGTCTTAAATATCCAGATAACAGATAAATACTCTGCTCACTTATGGCCAGGCTGCCTAGCTTCATTAGGCATGATTACACATCTAGAAGAGATTTTAGAAACTTGGTTTTTACTTTTTGCTTTCTCTTTTTGGCTACAGCTGAACTTCTGGCTCTGGGGTTTGTTCAGGCAGAGGTGGATTCAAAATATAGCTTGTCTGAAAGTGTCTTTAATATTATAATGTTTGGTGTATAGCAGAACATGTTCTTCCAAAATTGTAAATGAACTGCTGTTAGAAGGGTGCTTTTCAATTCCTTAAAAGGCTAAAAGAGGAAAAAGCTGAAAAGTAGGAAATCTGTCACTTAATATTTGTCTGTTTTCTTAACACTGCTATTATTTGAGAATTACCTTTTATGGGAATTTTGTGGTGTTTTAAAAAGAAATTTTTAAATTTAAAAAAAATTATTTATTTTTTAAATTTTGTTTTATTTAGTGCGAGTGATTGCCTTGCACTGAAAACTGCATGTGACCGCAAGTTTGGCTTCTAAACACCTGTACAGTCACATACATTGGCAGGAAGCTTGTGCTGGAGAGTTCAGACAGAAGAACATTGCAAAAACTTGTGACTAACTAATGTGTATCTGAGTTGGGACCTGGGACACAACCCTCTCTCCGACTCAATCAATATGTCAGAAAAGAAGCTTTAGTCTGGATTTCTTTCTTTCTAGCACAGACCTCCTAACTATAGGTTGAGATTTAAGTGGTGCCTGGAATCATCAACATTTAGGAAGAAGCAAAACCTCACATTTTCTCTGAGCCTGCTCCTGCCCTCCTACGTGCCTTTCTGAGCCAGCTCTGTGATTTCTTTTTCATCTTACCCTTAGATCCCAGATGTTCTGGTCGAGTGTAGTTTCCTACGGAAGCAGCAGGCAAAGGCTTGGCTGATCGTTGTCCTTGCTGCAGCTTGCTGTTTTGTCTCTTGATTTAGAGCATGTGTTGGTTGCTTTTAGCTAAAGCAGACTCTTTAATCAGGTTCCCTCAGCCTGTCCTGACTGCCCAGACTGAGGCCAGGGTGTAGCTCTGGCTGTATGTTTGGCAGAAGCAGAAAAGCAGCTCCCAAGGAGCTGACAGGCTCCCTACGGAAACTGAGCTGTGCTATTGTCCACTCCAAAGTCTCTGAGGATCTATCTTGGGGAAGGAAGAAGGATGGGGTGTGCTCACATTGCATGGGGGAAGATGCCTGCTGGGTGCTGGAGACCCACAAAGTAATGTATTCAGAGGGAACTGAATGATTTTACCTATAGACATGTACACAGTTATCCAAAAGAAAGGTTTGGCATCTAACTCAGCTTGTCTTTTGGTTTGGAGTAGGCTCTTTCCTCCTGTTCTTCCTTCAGTTGTGGGCATAGTAGTACTGTGGTACTATTCACAGCCCTTATTAATGACTTCTCATGGAACATTTTTCTCCTCACTTCCTGATTTAGGCACAGATCTCTGCTCCAGGGATATCCTAAGTAGCAGTCTTGGATGCAGTCATCAGCTGGTTAATAGAGCCTGTGTGTGCAACAGACACTCAAAAATGGAAACTGAGCCTATTAAGAGTTTTAAAATGGAAGCCTGAAAGATTACTGTCCATTACTTTCCCAGTTCCAAATCCAAAATGCATAATTAGAAGGGTGACTGGCTTTGTAGCACAATGTCATGCTCTCAGTTGAGCGTAAAACCTCCCACTCCAAGCTGCCAAAGTGTGACAGGGTGGCAGTGCTTTAATCCTGTGGTGTTACTAAGGCTGAGTTAGGGCTGGGACACCCTGGCACGGCCATGAGGAACCAGGGAGAGACAGGGGCAGCCTCCCTTCCTGGGGCTGTGCAGAGGCACCTCTTGCTAATGATTCTTATATTAAGTGGAATAACAAGAGTTAAGGGAGCCTCTTGAGCAAAGCTGCTGGAGACTGTTCTGTTGCTGTGCTGGTTGTACCTGCATTTTATATATCTTCCAGCCAGCCTGCTCATGGACAAAACTCGCCCTTGGCATACTCTCAGTTTACCTGTGACATGCAGGATTAGAATGACATCCTGTGCTGGAATTGCTTTCCCTTGGGAATTCCTCTGACAGCCAGGATGACTGTTTTTTTAAACTGTGCTACTTGGATGCTACAGGTTCTCCCTGAATTCCAGTGCCTTAACTGTCTTGCTGCTGACATCGCTGAATGTTACCTTGCTTGCTTTTTTAAGAAGCAGTAAGTGAAAGGAATAACCCCCAAATTTTGCTTGCTCTGCAAAGGAACTGGAACTTTCTTTCTGAATGCTAGATCTAGGTCACTTGTTGGGTTAAGGAAGAGTTGGCAAGGAACGTGGCTCTGTGTCATCGGAAAGCCTGGGAGATGCAGCACATGAACTGGACTGAGATGCTGTACAGAGAACAGCCCTGGAGAAGCCATTAGTTTTACAGTTTGGGTTTTGATGCCTTCATTTAAGGAACAGGCTGAAGCATTGCAAGCATGTTAGTCACACTTGGATTTAAATTTAACCTTGGTAAAGCTAATTAAAAATATGTGTGTAAATGCATGCTTTGAACTTGCATCTTTTACTACTGCTGTTTTTTAAATATATAATTTCCTTTAGCCAGCACTGTAAGGGGGTGCAGCTGTGTGAAGAAGCCAGCACAAAGTAGTCAGATCATGGCTTAGCCCCTTGGAGAAAATGGGGTTATTTTGTGTAACAGGGGTAAATAAATGCTAATTCGGTGTGGATCCTGCTCTTGCTCGTCTTTGTGTAGTCACTGCGTAGTGTCTTGTCAGAGGCAAAACGTGTGTGATGTCTTAGTGTTAATACCACATTAAGATAGTATCAGAGATTGTAAAAAATGATTCCCAAAGGGAATTGGAACCTCATTCCTGAGCGGTTGAGCAGTTCACCAGCAGTTGTCTCTGGGAAGGTGTCACGGTTTGCTCCTGCAGTCCCCCAAAAGTAGTTTGCCCTTGATTCACCCCAAAAAGCTCTACGTTCAGTGGCCATACAAGCTCTTCAGAAGTGACTTGTAATTCTTCCTGGGTGGTACACTAGCATGTAGGGCTCAACTCTAAAGTCTGTGTTTTTACACCTTATGGTAAGGAGGTGTCAGGGCCATATTGCACATGGTAGAGGAGTTTGGTGTGGGCTGATTTTCCAGCAGCCCTGCAACCTCCTTCTGGTTAAGGAGAACTCTGGGTGCTCCGATCTTGCTCTTTTGTGTGTGTGTGTGTAAAGCAAAGAATTTTATTGATGGAAGAGGATGTGTGTGTTTTGTTTTAATTTTTTTATTTTCTTTTATATAAATACAGTTTTAAAGCCATAGTGAGGAATTATAGGTTTTGGACATGGAAATCCATTTACTGTTTATGGAAATCCTTTTACACTGGACCAAACTGAACTCATGCTAATGCCTGAGTACTGTAGTGCAGTTTAGCACCATGCCACCAATAGGTGACAATTTAGGGACTGCAAGGAAAGTAGGAACATATCCAAGTGAAGTGATAATGGTCTTGCATTCTTACAGCACCTTTCACCCAAAAAACCTTCAAAGCAAGGCTGCAGATTTTCTCTAAACTATGTTGGATGTTGTAATGTAACACAGCACAAAAGTAGGATTTGGGTAGGGATTAAAATTCGGCCTCACTGGCCTGGGTTTGGGAGATTCCCCTTTCATTGGGGAGGTGGGAAAGAGATGGCGAAAAAGTGTTTGTGGGACAATATGACTTTGAAAAGGCTGGAGTTTTTGGAGCTGCTGAAGGGTTTGAAGCATTAAAAAAAGTTGAGTGAGATGGATTGGCTGTCAGAGCTGCATGGTAATATTTATTTAGTGGCTTTATAGTGTTATCACATGGATATCTTCTTCACATGTGACACTTGCAGCAAGGAGCAGCTGCTTAGCAAGGCACAGCAACACATGGAAACAATTTAGGACCAGAAGTGTATTAATTAAAACCACCTGGGGAGAAGACCTGGACTTCTTAAGAGTTCCGTGGAAGCATTTGCCCCCCATGCAACAGCTGTTGTGAAAGGAAGCTCTAATATTAACTTACAGCAGGGAAGGGGGGAATGAAGTGAAGCTTAGAAAATATTGTTAGGGAGATGACAGTAATGCCTCACTCATTTCTAGTGCTTACTCCCTCATCTCAAAGGTAGGAGAACTAGAAAGGGGATCCACAGGTGGAAAGGGATTTGGAGACACCAAAAAGGTGAGGACTGTTATATTTATGTCTTGGTGCAGCTGAGGTTGATGTGCAAATTTAACAATAAATCCTCACAAGATTGAGGCTCCATTCTGGCAATGAATAGGAGGACATAGTAAAAGCATTCAAAACAGTGGATGGAGAAGGAACACTTTTTATCTCCAGGGTGGTTTTGAAAGCAAGGGGGGAAAGAAATTAATGATTTTACACTCCATGTAATGAACCTGAAGGGACTTGCTGCTGGCAGAAGTAATCGAGTCCAACCAAGTCCAGGAGGATTCAGAAAGGATTGAACGTTTATATAGATAATAAGAACAAATGCATGAGATTCAAAACACAAGACATCAATTTTTGAGATTTAGGCATAAAACGAACATGTCCTGCTGCTGAGAAGAGTCTTTTCCTTTAGGCTGGTTATTCTGAATGTTACGGGTGTTATTTCTTCACCTTCCTCTATAGCATCTGGCCATTGTTGGGAGGGGGGGGAACCTCTAGTTCAGTTTAAAATGACAATTATTATGTGTGGCTGTTTATAAATTTCTGGTTTCAATTTGTTTGCAGCAAATGTTTAATGATGCAGAATAAGATTGAACACAGGTACTTATCAAAAGAATCATGACTTTAATACCCAGGAGGTGTCAGGGCCATATTGCCACACGGTAGAGGAGTTTGGTGTGGGCTGATTTTCCAGCAGCCCTGCAACCTCCTTCTGGTTAAGGAGAACTCTGGGTGCTCCGATCTTGCTCTTTTTTGTGTGTGTAAAGCAAAAGTTTCCATCTGTGTAGTTTTAGACTCTGCAAAAGTAGGAATTGTGTGGGTTGCCCTTTGCTTTACCCCATTCAGCTTCACAATAGCTGCTTTAAAAATGAGGCAGCTTGAGCAGAGCAGGGTACTCTACATGTGGGCTCCTCAGACCTTTTATGCAGTGGAAGAACAATGTCTTTTGACTTGCTGTGGTACCCTTTATTTATACTTTGCAGAATTGTTTGCTTTTTGTTGTTGCTTTCAATCATTGTGCTGAAAGATGTAATGTTCTGCCTACTGTAACCCTTCAGGTCTTTTCTCTGATCCGTGTGCCATCGTGGGATCTCTGAGGGTAGGACTTTCAGCAAATTTTTTTTCTGGCCTCTCACATTTATCTCCATTTAGTTGCATAAGCCTTCTGTTGCACATCAGAGTGTAGCTCACCTTCAGCAGGTTTGGCAATGAAAATGAGATTTTGGCAGCTCCACCTCAGGTGTGAAGCTTTGTGCTACTTTGTATGGAGGCATTCACTAACCTTTTGCTCTGCTGGGTTGCAGACTGATGGAGTTCTGACTTTTTCCTCTGTGCCACCTCTATGGCTGTCCCGCACATGGCTAGGACACCAGCCAGCAGTGCTGCCCCTGGGCCACAATGGCACTAAGGAGGTGTAGGCATTTCAAGTGCTTTTGTGGAGTAATCCTGTTATTTTAGTGTATTATTTAGTCTATTTTTTCTCTTATATTCTTCCCACCTTTTTTGGTCTGAAAGCAGTTTAAAGGATTATTTTCTTTTCCCCTCCCACCCCTCAGCTGCTTTGTACAGTTGCCTTTCTCCCTATGGAGACTCAACCTTTCTTCTAGTCAATAGCTGTTCCTTCCTTTCTGGGGAGTCCATGGGCTCTTTGTGCAAGTAAAACAACGTGTTTTTATTACAAAGTGGCATTTTCCACTTTGTAATAAAATGAAAGATCTCAGAATGATTGAACAATATGGAATGACTGAATGCTTTGAGATAGCCCTTGGGCTTCATACTGGAGACTTGTGGTAGATCTCATTAGACTGCCAGATCCCAATGGCTCCTTGTTAGTAGCTATAAATCCTAAAGCAGAAATAGACCATCATGTTAGAGCTATCGAGGGTTTTATTCCCTCCTGAATATAGTTTATGCCCCACACAAGCTTGCATGTATTGAATAAATTGAGTTTCTATTTTGACTCGAATCAAGTGCAGAATGTCCTTCAGTTGTTTAGAGTATTCCTGTGGATAGAACTTGTCAGATGAGGTTCATAACATTTCAGAGATGTGTTGATGTTGGGATGGCAAACAAGTCAGTACACCCATCTGGATTAGCTGTTGTCTGCAGTGCAGAAGAGATTGATTAACTGAATGCTCCTGAGGTGCATTTGGAACCTGGTTTAAATATTCCATGCAAATAACAGCAAGAAAATTGTTACGAAGATATGCCTCTGCTTTTGTTTGCTTGGTTTGTAGTAATCTCTGGCTGTACCGCTGATGCATTTTGTGTTTCTCTGAGTAGAAACCCTTTAGGGCATGGCTGGTGTCTCTGGTTTGGAGATGGCAGCCATTGTGCTGCTGTTGGAAATGCCCCATGAGTAACATCAACGTGTTTCACTTGGAAGGCAGATCTTAGGCCTTTGCATTCCTCCCATGGAGTGCTTCAGATTGATTCTGGCTGTGCTCCGGGCTTCTTGCTCCCTGGAGCAGAGAAAATGTGAATGAACTCTTGCACACTTACTTAAAGCACGAGGCTTGCATTCTTCCTGCAAAAACAGGCACTTTGTTCGGGAAAACATCAGGTGGTCAGAGGGAACAGGACAGGGAAGAGCAGAGGTAGGCTATTAACTCCTGGTGGGGTAATTAAACAACAACCTCCTCAAAAAAGAAGAAAAATCAAAACAACAGACAGCAGACAGGGACAACTTCTGATTTATCTGGAAATTTTTGCTCTTTTTTCCCCCCTTACTTGTAAGCTATACTTATTTTGCATTCTGACTCAATAATTCTACATAATTATGTGTTTTGATTTGTGTCCATTGCCTAAGGAGTTCAGTCCAAGTGCAACGCAGCATTCTTAAACTGAAACACAAATATCTGCAGAGGGTTTGGGGCCAGCTCACACTATTTGTGCCAGGGCAAAAGAGGAGGGTTCATGACTGGTGCTGTAGTTAGGAGAATGCAGTAATTTATGTAAGTGTGCAGTAGTTTAGTTGTCACACACTTCTGTTTGCCTGCTGAAATGCAGAATTTCTCATAGAGAACATACCTGTACAACTGGGACAAGGATGTTGCCATCGCTTGCAGACACACGTGTAGCCAAACACAGTCACTCCCTGGCTCTGTAGGGGTGTGTGTGTGCAGGAGAACACCAGGCAATACCATACTCCATCCCTTGTGATGTCTAGATAATATAGTAAAAATGCAGTTTGGCCTGGATTTATGATTGAGTTAATATTTTTGGACTCTTTCAGCACGTAAATAAGTATTCAAGCTGGTAACACTTAATATTAGGAAACATTAGCTCCCTATTACTGCTTTTTCTACTCAGACCCCACCCTGGAGAGGCCTCTTAGTTTCAAAACAAAGGGTAGTATAAAGCACAGCCATGGAAATGAAGTTTATAACACAGTGTAGGTTTGTTTTCATGATGTGGTCATAAAAGTGGTTACTGACTGCTAACCTATTTATTTTTAAAAAAACTTAGAAAAAATTGACATTAGAGATTGCTCAATTATTATGAGACATGTAACAGCATTTCTTGGGTATTTGTTGTTCCACAAAAAGACTTTGTTCCCAGTTCAGTTTACTTTAAAATATGAATCAGTCTTCTGCTAAGTATTTTCTCCTCTGTCAGAAGGCATTTCATCTCCCCACACCTACAGGTTTAATTTCCAGCTATTCATACTATTTGTAATTTATCACTCTTGCCTTGCTGTTTACATTGAATGCAGTAGCAGTTTACACTGATTTCCTGAGTCAGTATAAATTTAATTTCTGTGTACTGTTTGAGCAAGCTTTACAGTGTGAAAGGAGAGCCAACAATACAATTAGGATGAATAAAAGCATTTTGGGTTATGTAATATGCATTCATGCTACTATTATGCAACAGAATTATTACTTGTGGCATCCTTAAATCCATTTTGAATTTAGCACTGTTGCCTGCTGCCTCATACAGGACCTTCTTTGTTTCTACTGACTGAGCAGAAAGTGATGATGAGCTCCACAATTAATTTAAATTACATTTCTGGAAGGAGATAAAAAATAGTGTGACTTTTCACAGGACAAGTGAATACTTGTTGGTAGTCAAAAATCATGATACCATATGCAATCTGTCTGACTGTGTTAGTGGTAATATCAGTCATCCCCTCTTTTTGCTACGCTTGGTGTTTATTAAAAAATGACAGTATTTTAGCATTTTTTCGTGAAAGAAACATGGCAAAGGGCTTTGCTGACCACTGTTTCACAAACAACATTTAAATAATAGCTTTCCTCTGGCATTTCTTAGGATAGGCATAGAGTTGTCATTTTTAACATCAAGGCAGCGTAGAAATATTGTATATAAATACAGAATGTGCTGTGCTATGAGATTGAACCTCTCAGTATTCCTCAGATGGCAGGTGCACTGTACCTACCCCTGTAATCTATGATCAGAATCACTAGAAGTGGTTTCAGACTGAAGTGAAATGTTTGAGCTGTCTGCCACCTTTTATACTTGTTTCCTCTGCTCAGCACCTCTTCTTTTCTCCCTTATGGGTCCCAGTAATGGTTCCTGGGTGCTTTGGCACCTCCAGATTTCCAGGGCAGACTGGAAGCTGTGAGAGTGTGGGGAAGGAGGAAGAGGAGTTAAGATAAAGGCTGTGAGCAGAAGCAGTAATTACTATTTCTGGGGCACAGGGGAGCTGCACCAGCTGCCTTTACATCCTTAGGGACCCTCTGTAATCCATACCTGGAAAGGCTGTTAGTAGTTTTCACAATTAATCACTGCCTGCTTTATGCAAGTCCCAGGAGACTTTGTAGAGCTCTTCTCTCACGGAGACACTGTGTAACACTTCCTTAGGCTCCAGAAGTCAACATATTTTAGAAAATGAGCTGATTGTACTGGCAAAATGGGCACTAAAGCCCATTTCCTTGCCTTCATCCTGGTGCTCTGCTCACTTAGCTGTTTATTATTTTGAGTGTTTATTTACTGTTTGGTTTGGAGATTGGACATTTTGGTGTTTCTGGGCACTGAAGAGAGGAAGATACTGAGTTTTACAGATAATTTTCCTCTAATACAGGAGGGCTTTGGGAAGATACTTAGTATGGGACACATTTATTTACTGGATGATAAGAGTGTTTCTAGTAAATGTCATTTGATGACAGATAGTCCTCCAACAATGTGAGATGCGCGTGACTAAGAGTCTTACCTGACTTACTGGTTTCTTTTTCTTGCTTTTCAGTTTTAAGTTAGGAACTTGCTTCAGTGTCCAATCAAAACCACCACAAGGAGTATTTCATAATACAAGTTATAAAATTAATACATCCCTGGCATGCCTAAAAGGGAACAGGGTTGTGATGAACTGCAGACCTGTGAAACACGACAAACAAAAAAGAAACATCGGTAGTCTGATGTTTCAGGTTCAGTTAACTCAATGATGACACCAAGTCAGACAAGAGAAGAAGGTGAGAGGCCTTGTATTGGTTTTGTTAAAAGTCCTTCTAGCAAGAGAGGCAGGATGAGAGGGAACTTTTCATAGGTAGGAAGCAACGAGAAGCTAAGTGCATAAATAGTACAAGGTAGAGATGGAGATTCAGAGCTGTTCAGGTGATTTTTTTTTTCTTTAAAAACATTGTATGCTGCACAGTGAACCTCTTGGATGAGTTGATTCTCACTGAATAATGTGGCTACATTCCTTCGCTGCAAAGATGCTTCTGAGTGGGTAAATTCAGAGCAGGAATTTCTATGTTCCCATGGCTGGATAAGCTCCACCATTTGTAAGAGCGGCACAATGCCATTTTAACCTAGACCTCTTTGAAGATCCAGTTCAGTAATGCACTTGCTAAAACTCCTTTAGATGCACGCAGGGAGAGGTGATGTGTAAATTAGATTTCTTTACTTTTGCTTTGATTCATTTAGAGCTGGTCCCACAAAATTCACTCATATCCAAATGAGTCTAAATTTGCATCACTTCAGAAGGTGTGAGAATGCACAGCTCAGCACCATGGAATGCCTCTTGTTTCTTATTTTCCCCAGAGTAGCTTTAAGTAGCTGCAAGGTGCCCGAGTGAAAGGGTTCTAACTGAGCAGCAGCATTTGTGTAAGAGGCTTTTTTCCTTTTCTCTTTTTCCCTCTAAATCTGCCCCACAGCTTTTGTGACTGTTTGCCAGCGCTTCAGACAGATACCAACCAGGCTGTGAGCTCTGAGGAGAAAACGAGAATGCCTTTTGTGTCATGATCATGGAATTAATTGGTCCTGGAAACTCTGGATCGCTGCCAAGAAGGGGTATTTATGTGACAAGAAAGGAAAGGAAAAGGGCGGAGCTTTGGAAATTCAGGGATACTCCTTTTCGGAGCTTAGGAAAGAGCTCATAAACTTATTTTGGCTTCTGAGTTTGGTGCAGTCAGCATGCAGAGTTCTGGTTTTGTGTTTTTTTTT
>VZTI01001291.1:99142-165570 GCA_013397865.1 Struthidea cinerea | reverse complement strand
TTGTTTTGTTTTGGTGGGTTTTTTTGTTTGTTTGGGGGTTTTTGGGGGGGTTTGTTTGTTTGTGTTTTTGTTTTATTTTGTTGTTTGTTTGTTTTTTTAAACAGTATCCAAAATGAGGAAATGGGAGTTAGTGAAGTGGAGAGAGTTCTGTGGAGAGCCCTGGTGTAATTTTATTTCATTTCATTTCCAAGTGTACTGTAGGATAAAAGCATCTGCCTTTGTCTGCAGGACATCCATCGCTGGCCACCCAAGCCCTGCGCTGCCAGCCACGCTTTCCTAGGCTGGAAATTCTGCTCCAAATTCAGAGTTTTCCCCCATGCAGACTGTTTTCAATGCTGGCAGCTGGGCACAGGGCACCCTGGGCTCTGCAGAGCTCTGACTCCGCCGGGCCCAGAACGGAGGGCAGGAGGCAGCGGGGATGGGAACGGCCTGGCCCAAAAGCACTTGAAATACTTGTGACTCCATTTGATAAGATTAGCCGAGGCACTGCTACGAGGCATTGTTTGGGCAAAATCGCCACTTGTCAGAGGGTTTTTTTGTTCAACGGTCATGTGGTGGAGTTGGGAGTCAGTGCAGATGAATGTCAGCTGCTGTGGGTCTGTCTGTCCTGCACCCACGGCACAGGCCCGCTTCCTTCCACTCAGTTATAAACCCCATCAAGGTCTTCGTTGGAAGGAAACGCTTTGTCGAAAAAGTTGTTTGTGTCTTTGCAGTTGTTCTTTACCAAAATACTTGACTAAGACAACTAAACAGCTTCTGTTTCATCTGTCTTGCTGTTTTTTTAATGATGTGTGTCTGCATGTTAAATGAAGGATATTTTAGGTTTTTCTTCTCTTAGACTGACATTATGGATGCTTATATTTCTGGAGCTTTTCAAATTCAATCATTCCATGATTTGATTTTTTTCCTTTTTTTTTTATTTCCCCCAAGGATGAGTGTAGATATTAAAGATATGTATTGGAGAACCTGTGTGTAAGGAAACAATGTGAAAAAATAAGGCTAAAATCACAAAGAGCATCTTATTCCTACTTTCAGAAGGTTAAAGCAGACTCATATTTAGACAAACGGTGACAATCTTGATTAGAGTGCTTTATTTTCAATTAACATACAAGTTGCTGCACTTCAGGCACTTTTATTCCAGCATAGGGTGCCTGTCCAGTAAGTTAATAAAAACAGAGTGGAAAACTCTATCTGGAAAAGCTGTAAGTTTCAAGGAAAGTGAAATGTGTTTAAAAATCTGTCAAAATAGCATTTGAAGTGTTAGTTGGATGCTCCTGAAAATAACTGCAGAATTTCTGAATAAAACAAATCTTTAGTGGGGTGGTAATGTTTCAAGTGACTGAGCCTGAAGAATATTTGATATCTCCTTTTCTTATAGTTCATCCTAGTTGTTTTAGTATTTTTTTTCCAGTCTGCGTAATGAAAAACAATTAGATTGATTTCATTCCATGATTCTCACTTCCAGAATATCAACAGATAATATTTGCACTGGAAAAAACCTGCAGAGCAGTGGGGTTTTTTGGGTGAAAGCGATTATTTCCAGTGATATTTCTGAGATAATGACTACAGTTCTGTATATCTTTGTTTGGGTAGCAGCCTGGTTTTGTACTGATCAGAGTTTTAACTCTCCTTTTTGTCTTGAGTCTCTAATCCCTCTTGCTAGGCTGTAGCATTAATTTAGGCGATGGTGGCATTTATAGTTAATTTATATTCCCACTGAAGCTTAACAGGTAGTGTTCAGAGGAAGTTTTCCAGCCTGTATGTGTTTTGGTCTGCATGGAGCTCTCCTGTTTCAGCAAGAACTGTGTACGTAGGTGATGTTTTGTGCTGTAGAGCTGTAAGATGATCACCTTAAAGAAAGTGGGCCCCTCGGAAGGTACAGCGTTGCCAAGGGTTAGTAAAGATGTTGGAATTACACTACATCAGTACACACATAACCTCAGAAAATGAGGATTTGCAAGGATATCTCCATTTAATCTTTCTACATTTGCTTTTGAAAGATGCTGTCTGTCTTGTAGGAAGCTACTTGCTCATCACTTACACTTGCAGATTATCAAGGCTGTAATCTGTTGCCTGAATCAAAGTGAGATTTTAAAAGACATAAATTAGACTTTAAAATGCCATATCTGTTTGTTTTAGAGGACCAAAAAAATGCTACCAAAGCCGAGATGTTGAGGTCTCTGTTAGACTGCTGGACACGTTGCTGAAGGAGACAAACAGGAGCTGGAGTGCTTTTTTTGTTCTTTGGATGCACAAAACAGTGCAAAACTGGTGTCATTTATTGGTACCACTAACAGTGGTCACCATGCACCCCTGTCAAAACTTGGAAAGAGCTTTAGGAGCATCTTTTCATGGCAGTGAGTAGTGTTCCTCTGAGCAGAGGGCACTAAAGCAAACATGAAAACTCCATTGCCTTTGGGCAGCCTGGTTGTGTCAGTGAAGAGATGGCCTCTTGATTAAATCCAGACTGAGCAGTTTCCTGTTAGCATGAAACTCAGCCCACAAGGTCTTATTCTCAAAGCCTATTATTGAGCTCGTCTGCCAAGTCCCTTTTCCTTTTAAACCGACAGGCAGAATTGCTAAAATAATACAAATACAAGCAATCCCAGAACTCTCACAATGATTCCTAACAGTTTGATGTTTTGCTGACAAAGTTTTTGATTTTTCAGAGTTTGAGGTTGGTTTTGTTTTGCTTTGGTGGGATTTTTGGGGGGGGTTTTGTTTTCTTTTTAACATTCTCCCAACATGATGTCTTGGGGAAGTTGTAGTGTTGCAATTAATGGAAAACTTTGTGTGTATCTCCATCTTGGAAGCAGATTCTGCCCTTGTTTTGAATATACTCACATGAGAGCATGAGAGGGTTTTATGTGCCCTGAGTAAATATGCCCATAAACCATTACATTGTGTGGAGCAATCTGCTGGATCGAAAATTAGGAGTTAAATTGTGTATTGTGTAAGTAGTTATTTTTAATAGTGTATTTTAATTGTAAGATCAAGAGTTAGCAAGAAAATGTTTTGTTTTTTTTTTTTTTTAACCAAGTTTTGCTTCAGGAAAATTTGAGTGTAAGAGAGTTACATAGTGGTGACAACATAGCCTGTTAATGTTTTTGTAATGACAGTGTCATACATAATTCCAGATACACTTTTAGTTCATTTTTATAATACATATATACTTCCAGATGCACCTTTAAGTCAGATATATTACAAGTTATATGCCTTTAAAAAAGCCATAAGATCCATGGAATAAAATGTAGCAATTTTTTTCCCTGTCCAGTCTGTTTTGGTTTTTTTTAAATACAGGCAGTAGGTTGTATTTTAATGTCACAATAAGGGTTTGTTGGATCTCATTAAGCTGGGAAATGTGATAGCAGAGCTTTGTAATAATATTAGAGACAGAGCCTTGGAATGATAGTAAAGACATCTATATTGTTTAAAACCAAAAGGGATGTCTATTAGAAACAATTCCAAAGCAGTGGAGGGTAGTGATGTAAATAGGAAGTGGGCGGGGTTAATACTCTATTATCTTATTAATAGATGACTTTTTCCTTTGTGTTTTGTCAGTGTCCCAAGCCAGGGTTGGTAGTGACTGTCATTAACATGCTGTCTTCATGCCCTCGGTATCAAGGTGTTTGTGTAAATATGGACATTTTTTATTTATAGTCCCATTTTAAAGCTTTTTATCCCACATACTTTACAAAATAGGATTTAAATGAGTCACAAAAATACTCTTCTGAACTATCGTCTAAATAATGGCAGAATTTAAGGAAATGTTCTTTCAGACTCAAAGCAGGCTGTAAGCATTTAAAACAAATGCTGTTTGAAAAACATACCCACACACAATCCCAAACCCTAGATTTATGGACAAATATTGTGCCAAGTGGAAACTGTAAGAGAAAATTGAAATGTTAGAATGCCTTGTTTGTGAGATGAGTTTGACACCCTCCTTGCAAAAGTATCTTGAAATGTTTTTGCACCATATGTGTTCTGACCTTGGGTCCTGTGTGACACCGCAAAGTTGGTATTTTCAGCAAGGGAATCACAAGTGCCAGTGCTTAAGTTATGGTCAGTTTTCATGTTTATTCAGAAGTTAAATGAAACACTGAATTAGCACTTTTGTTCCCTTCAGTAATATTACTCTTCATGGGATAATGGATTGTCTTTTAGATAATAATTTATGGTGGAATCATGACTTAACTTGATAGTGGTCAGACTGTAAAATATTTTTTGAGCATGTCAAAGAAATGTTTTAAAATAAAGTTGCTTAAAAACTCCATTATTTGATACAGCATTTGATGCTTGGAGAGCAGCAAAAATTGACAAAATCATTTAGTAACTGGTAATGGCCAATTCCTGTGAAAAGATAGGATTTAATCCATTGGAATCTGTGCCAGGGATCTGTCTCCTGCCTGATTTTTGTGCTTTGCTTTTGTTTCCTTTTGTAGGGTGAAGGAGACCAGTTACCCCCAGAGCACACTGTCAGACAGTATGAAACATCCAAGATCAGGGCTATAAAAGCTGGAACTTTGGAGAAACTGGTGGAGAACCTTCTCACAGCTTTTGGAGATGCGGATTTTTCCTACATCAGCATCTTCCTTGCAACATACAGGGCCTTTGCTTCTCCCAGGGCAGTGCTGGAACTTCTCCTGGACAGGTAAGAGCCACTGCTGTGCACAACAGGGGAACAGGGGAAAGTCATCAGGGACTTCTTCCCTTGCTTTTAGCGGGCATGGATTTAATATCCTGTTGTCAAGAATACTGCAAAATCCAGAATTTCAGCATAAACATCCAGTCTATAAATGCATTGCTGCTCACATCTCAACTCTCATCAAAGCATAGGTAAGGAAATTGTGCCATGTCTGGCTGCTAAAGAACCCAGATGAACCAACACAGCAAAATTAATACAAGTTTCCCCAAAAAAACCCAACAGAATGCATGGGCTGCAAAGTCATACCTAGAATAGGTTCCAAAGTTTTGCTGGATACCAGTATTTTCAGACCTTGTTCTTCTGTTTGGGGGCTGCTGATTCAGAACAGGAATTGTACAAACACAAGAAAGAATTTCGTCTCCTGTTCTATTACGTCACATGAATATGCAGCCATAAATTTTTGCAGACAGCTCAAGAACTGCTAAATGTTATAAGAATAGCTTTTATGGTCAGACTGTTAAATCATGGCTGCTATGTCTGCATAAATGCTTGGAACACACAGGATTAGTTTGTCACCCTGAATTCTAGCTGAGACATGACTGGGTCAGGGGTGGTCTTATTTTGGGAGTGTCATATTTGTTGCACTTTCAAAATCTGTGATTCACAGAAATGGTTGCTCTGGCATGAAGTAATTAGAACAGAGAAGTGGCATAAGAACTCCTAGGGTTTAATTTTTGCTCTCCCACTAGGTAGATAAGGAACAAGGCATGGATAAAAGGATAATCCTTTCTGCTTTGTAGGAATGCTGCCTGGCTCAATTAGTAAAGATAATAACAATAATAACCTGAGAGTCAGGTAAGCAATCAGTTGAGAAAAGAGCAGCCATCCCAGAGAGCAGTCTTAGTTACAGTTACATTGACTGCTCCGTACTTTATCTCTCAGTCCATCCCAATTCTGGTTCAGAATGTGAGGAATGATAAAAATTGACAGTGGATACATACAAGAATATAAAAACGTTGAGGCTCTAAGGAAGTTGATCCTGCCCTCCTCCTCACACTGATTTCAAGAGGTGAAAGTGTCAGGAGAGGGCAGGAAAGCCCAGGAGAACTGTCTCCATAGAACAGAAGTCTCTTTTCTGAGCCCAGTTTTGATCTTGCTGGCTTGTGTACCTCTCTGAGCAACATAAAACATCCGCTTCAGAGGAACGGACTGCCTGACCTTGTCAGCATCATCCCCAACCTTTTATAATACACGACAGGATGCACAGGAAATCCTAGGAGGTTACCACTTCCTTCCCCTCTCACAAATCTTAGGAGTGTAGTGCTTAAGAATCCATGGATGTTTCTCTTGGCTTTTTGTATATCATGGATAATCCCAAATTTTATGGCTTGGGAGAAAATATAGATTAAATTTAAGCTATAAAACTTAGAATGATATACATGTAGCTGAGGAATATGGACTTGAGAAGAAAAGCGGATGTTATAAAGAAAAAAATTGAAAAAAAGATGGATTGTAATTGATTTTAACCAGCTTGGTTTTCATCTCTAGTTGAGAATAAGTAGCCAAGCATCTGCATTTTTGCAACTTCGTTTTTAGTGATACTTGTTAATAATCAGAGTGCAGGGACTAAAGTGGGTGTCAGCGCATAATTTGTGTTTTGTTTTGTGTGCTAGTGAAGTAATAATGAAAAAGGCAATCTCTTAAAAAAAAAAAAAGGCAGCGCAGGTTTGGCATTTGTTGTCAGTTTTAATTTCATCTGAAGATCTTGAGCCCTGTCTCTTATTTTTAGGGATAGAGCAGGGTTGTGGAGTAAGGGAACAATTAGGAGTAGCAGTGCTAAGCTCTTGTTGTTTGGTCCAAGGGAGAACAGTGATGTGACCAGATCAAAAAAGGCCCTTCCAGCTTTTCACAGGTGAGCAGCTCCTTGGGAGAGAGGAGGGAACAGCACCCACATCTCCCGTTTGCAGGATATTTTATTTGGTAGGGACATACTCGCTGGAAAACTTTCTCCACAGTGTATTTGTGGAAGCTGGATCACCCTCAAGCCCAGTGCATTCAGTTTATGCTGGATTTGCTGCGGATACAGTGCTGCAGAATTGTCTGATGAATGTGTTGAACTTACAGAAACGCAGCTTACACAAAAAGTCCTGGGACTCTTGGGAAAATGTCCTGGGAAATGTACATATCCTGTACCCTAAGTGTGTGGGGATACCTGTTGGTCACTTGATGCTGTCTGCAGAGTATCGTGTCCAAGCAGTGCAGTACTGACTGAATTTGGGGCAGGAAGCATTTATGGTGTCCAAAAGCAGGTGAGGTACTCTTCCCTGAGTCAGGGAAGCAAATAAAAAAGCTGATGCTGTGCTTAAGAGAAACTTTGGTTTTAGAAACAGTTTTAGAAATCTGGTTGGTGCATTTTTTTATTTTCTTCCCTCCAGGACTTCACATTACCCTTTTGCTTTTGATTAAATTTGAGACAGGAGCCCTATTAAATTTTTTAGCCAGATTCAGCCTGTAGAGGTTTTTTTTAAGATAGATTAGTAGTCGCTAGACAAAATCTTGAGCATAGGCTGGGATGTTGAGAAGTGAGTGGGAGGACTTGTGTTTCCAAAGCTATTTAGGAGTAATTGAACATCCACATCCCTTTAGCATTCATGGGAGTTCAGCATCTAAGTGCAGCAGACAGCTTTGGAAATCTGCCAAGCTTTAACACTGTACATTCTGATATTTTCTAGTTGTTTGGTACAAGTGGGCAGGGAGAGTTAAAAGAAAAAGATCCTGTTGGTATTTTGATGTGGAAGCCCTCCATGGAAGTTCCTGGAGGGAAGAAGAGTAGCTCCTCCTGCCCCTGGGTGTGGGGATACAGTGTGGTGTCTTTGGTATTCCCGGGGGGGGGTATTCCAAAGTGTGATGGAAGCCAGAGTTGGTTAGCTATCCAGATGAGGGTAGAAGGAGGCCAAATTCCTCTCTTCCATTTTGTATTTTGCCCTGATAACCGTGTTCCTCAGAAGTGGAGCCGTGCTGTGCTTGGCACAAGCACAGATAAAGTAGCAACCAGTCCCTGTCTGGAGCAGTTTACAGAGGAGGGAATTGAGACTGTTTGTGGGAGAGTTGGAGCTGGGTAATGACAGCAAAGAACAAGTTAGTTTTATGTTTCCTATTCATTCCTTTTGCTGGAGGGTGAATGGAGAGGACAGGGGAGGTGGAGGGGGAGCGTCGAAGGAATGGGTCCTGCAGTAGCAGAGCTGCACGTTTTGGGACAGCAGCTTTGTGGTGTTTGACTCACTGCTGTTCCTGTAGCATCTATTATTTCTTCTCTTCTTCCTTTATATCAGGTGGCTTGTCTATTCAACTAAAGAAGTGATTTCACTTCCATGACTCCATGTGTAAAGGATTCAAACCACCTTATTTTTCGTGAGGATCTGGGCTTCCAAATTGCTCGTTTCGAAGCTTCCAAGCTTATTTAGGGCTTTGTTTGGGGCTGCTGCAGAGACTACCTTTCCTTATTTGAGTTATTCAGAGTGTTTTCCTCCCTCTTCTTAACAGAGATGCAGGGGTGCATTTTCCACTCTATTTTCCAGTATTTAAACATTCAGTATTACCCATTACATTCTGGTGTCATTTGCTTAGTTAGTCCCTTTGAGTGCAGTCTGTAACTTCCCAAACGCCAGGCTGAAAAGTTCTGTGGGCTACAGGATCCTTTTGTTGCTCGTGTCTCTTTTTGTATGCAAAGCATTCCTACAAGGCTGGGCAGTGAAAGGCTCTTTGTGCGGGAGCTGATGAGAACAGGGTGCTGGAAGGCTGCAGAAAGGCTGTTCTTTACATCAGATGTGTCATTAACTCCTCCTAACCCGTGTTTAATGACCTGTTGTTCATGGAGAGATGAGAGATAGGCAGAGATTTGCATCTGGCAACATAAGGAAGCCTTATATCCTTCTCCAGTTTTGCATGGAAAACTGTCTGCTCTTTATTGCCGTCTTACGGATTTCTCCTGTAAAACTCAGCTTGTGTCTCTAGTGGGATTTAAACACAGGTGCCTAATGTTCTGCAAAGACATATTTAATATTTCATGCAATAGTAGGACCATGACATTGGGATTCATCTCAATAAATTTTCCTCAAAGTATTAACGGCAAGTTTTGAAAACTGAATATAAAAATTTAATTTTTATTAAAAAAAATTCCCCCAGCAGGGGGAAAGTGCCTTTTGTCTACTGGCTAAGATGTGTTTTAGGCATCTGACAGAGTAGATGGCAGTGGAGAGTGACATTCCCTCCCTTTAACAACAAGTCTGTGATTCTTATATACGAAGCCTTAGACCAATGCTCAAGAGGAGCATAAAACTACCACCACTTCCATCTATTGAAACCTTTTTGGATGAGTTTGTGACAGTTCTGACACAAACCTTTGGGGCAGAAACAGCTCACTGTGTTCTGTCTGTCTGATGTTACCAGGTTGTTGTAGCACAAGCACTTAAGGATGCACTTTTTTTAACTCTTCAGATTAATTGCAGGTGTATAAACCTAAAGTTTATAGGCTGGATAAAATCAGCTTGTCTTATTCTGGACAGTGAGTAATCATCCACCTTCATTAAACCTGCCTTTAAGGAGCCATGGAATTCTTCATGGATAATTATGAAGCTGTATATCTGAAACAATGGGCACTCCCACTGAAAATGAAGTGCATGATTGTGCCTGCAAGGCACAGCGTTGTGCCTTGTAGGTAAGAGATTTCCCTTTGGCAGTGTTGGAGTTGTTCCTATGGGTTCCATCTTTCCCAGTGGTGTTTTTACAGCATCGTGGGCTTTTCCCACTCATATCAGGAGTTTGGGCACAAAGTGAGCACTTGCCATCTGGGAAACCTTGAAGCAACACTTGGAGCTGTTAGGAAGGGCAGGTGCTAGAGACACAGAAGCTGTATTGGAGAAGGTGGTTGTGTTACAGTCTTGCTCTGCACTGGAATGTTGCCCTGTGAAAGGATGGAGTGAAAACAGGCAGAAGGGTCTTGGAGCTGTGAGCAAAGACGCTGTTTTGGTTGATTCCGCCTGTGTGCAGGCTGCTTCATATAAATTAACAAATTAGGTTGGAAGATACTGGCTGTTTCTTTAGGATTTTTTACCTCCTAAATGAAATAATCTTCAAGCTCCTTAATTCTGCCCACGTGTTAAGATTCCTTGTAGTTTGAGCTAGAAGCGCTTTGTAGTTGTTTATGGTGTATGAATGATGCTCTTTGGGATTTTGCTTTTATTCACTAGAGTTTCTTCTAAACGTCCATCTTCTTTTTCAGGTTTGG
Organism: Struthidea cinerea; assembly: GCA_013397865.1. Classification (NCBI taxonomy): domain Eukaryota; kingdom Metazoa; phylum Chordata; class Aves; order Passeriformes; family Corcoracidae; genus Struthidea; species Struthidea cinerea. The sequence goes on along the minus strand of VZTI01001291.1, from coordinate 155,638 downwards.
AAACCTGGAGACCTCAAGCGATGGAGAAGTGGCAAACCTGAATTCCTTGGAATCTGAGATGGTACTCAGGGTGTAAGTATGGATTTGCGCTGTGGAGCAAGACCCAGGCAGGATTTGGTCTTGGAGGAGGATGTGGGCAGCAGAGCTGTTGTTTCTATTGAAAATTCACAGCACTGCTTGCATGCTTAAACAAGCTCGTGGAAAGGCCAAATACCAATTGTCTTGTAACATATCCAATAATACAATACAGGCATCTTTTGCAGGGAATTTTTTTTGGAATTAAACATGAGATGAACATATCTAGGCCAACATTTTGTTGATTAAACAAACAAGGCGTGTTTGTTTCCTCTGCCTTATCTGTGGCAGTAAGTGGTTATTGCTTATGAGTGATTTTATTGTCATTACAGCAGTGCCTACAGAGCAAAGCTGAGGGTGACTCAGGCAACGTGTGTGTGCATGGATCTTTTCCATTAGTGCCCTGTGATTTACAGTGCTGCTTTTAGACTGAAATTTAAATTCTGAGGTCATCCTCATTTGCAAAAGAAATAGCAAAGCTGTTTTGAACTGTAGTTTAAATGAGAAAAAGGTGGTTTGGCTATCCTCCTAGGGTTTTATCTTTAGACATTGGGTGTAAAATGTGCCTTAGGTCATCAGCATTTGTACTTTGACATCTGTGGTTTGCATGCACTGCGGCATGCGTGGTTATATTTGATTACAGAATGAAGATGCTTGATTCTTGTCAGCATTACTGGTTTTCTGTTCCTCTTGCCTCATGGGACTTGACATAGGAGCTCAGCTCTCAGTCTTTCCTCGCTGGTAAAATATTTTGCTCTCATTTTGCTATGAGAACTCCTCAAAGAACAGCTGGTAGTTAAAACTTGGTCACAGGCACCGAGGAAGGCAGCATTATGTCATGGGTAGAAGCAACAACAAACAGCCAGTGGTTCCCACACTTCCATCCAGACTGAGCTCTAGGGTCTCTTCCAACTTTGGGCAAACCATTTGACCTCCCCCTATCTCAGTCATAAAACATGAGCTAAAGCTGTACCCTTCCTGCAGAATAGCTGAAGGATTTATACTGGGGGTGAGGAATTAATTTCACCAGTATAAACCATGGTGGGATTAATCCCCCAACTGCCTTTTCATGGACAAAGAGGACTTTGATGATGAGATGGAGAGAAAAGGGGGAAAAGTAATCTTGATGTTACTTGTGTCACCTGGGCTTTGGGTGAAATGCATCACTTTTTAGTTATACCTGCAGGTGAGTGTGCAAGCAAATAACATTTAGTAGGAGAGTGTTTGTGTTGGTTGGTTGGTTTGTTTTTAGTGGAATTGTTTTCCTACTGACATACATACAGTTTGCCAGCCTTGTCAGTTGCTTCCTGCTGCATCAATGCATTCTTCCCTCTTGGCACATAACACCTTTGCACAGCCAGGGACTGACAAATGGATGGAGCCTGTGGTCCTATTCCTGTAGTAGTTCATCTTCAGATGAGTTTTCTGACAGATTTTTCATTAATGTAGTTCAGAACAGCTGATTTTAATCCTTTGGCCTTCATAAGATACCTCTTATGTGTAAATTTGATATCTTTACTCAAATCCATGTCTATAAAAAGCTCAACAATGAAGTTGTCATCAAAGTTATTAGTCAGGTATACATGTTTTAACAGATCCCCTATAAATATGAATTCACTTTCCTTCATTAAAAATTTCCATTGCTCTCAGCTGCTCTGGCTACTTGTCTCTTAGATATGATTAATGGTATCTGGAAAGTGTTTGGGCTTTGTAGTCCTGTTGTGAAACATGTACTTCTGGTAGTTCAGGTTTTCTTTTGTCTGGGATAATTCCAATATAATTGCATTTGCCCTCTTTTCTCATAGAACAGAAACATGATATAATTGTGCTCTTGGTTTTATATGACTTGGAGAAATAGGAGGAAGAAGTAGTAGAGCCTTGCTATTTCTTGCAATTAACTCTGTATTTGTCAGAGGAAAAATATCTCATGGGGAAGCCTGTGGTCTGTGGCCAGACCTTCTGCATTCATCAGACTCCTGTTGTGACAGCTCAGAGGCTTTAAAAAGCCAATTGGGCCATTAGAAGTGAGGATGCAATTTAAAGCATTTCCACTGGTTTGACCCAAAAAAAAGTTAAGAACAACTGCAGAAGGAGAGTTTATGACTCCTTAAGTACTTCATGGAGCCTGAGAGAAAGAGGGGTAGCAAAAACTGAGGGTATGTGTGGAAGGAACATAGTCCTGTGTGGTGCACTGTAAGCCCACAGGTTACTGCTTTCTATGTTGAAATTCTCTGTCCTTTTTGCACTTGTAGTATAGAGCTGCCTTGTATTTTGAGGAGAATATCTGATGTAAATTATCTAATTTTTTTTTTAATTTATGTGAATATTCGACATAGTGTTTATGTAACTCAGAACCTGCAGATCTGAAACTAGGGCTTGAGCACATTTGTGGCACAGCCTTGTTAGAGGGGCTTGTGGGAGCTTTAAACCTGCCCTTCTGTTCCCAGATCCTGCAGTGATTCCAGACTGCTGCAATGATGTGTGGTTGTTACTGACCCAAGATCCCTTCAGCTGTGTTCAGAAACATGCCTTCCTAGGACCCCTTCCACCAAGGGGATTTTCTCCTCTTCACTTGAACATCATTCCTATCATTTTTTGGGCTGCTGGAGTGGTCAAAAAATCATATTTTTCAACAGGGATCTGACTTAATTACATCTAATATGTGGTTTAAATAAAGGTACTGTAGTTCTCAAAATACCTTGGATCTTAGAGTTGTGAGTAAACTCATCAAAACCATCAAAAATTTTGTAAGCTTCAAACAACCTGCCTTTTTCTTTCCCTGTCAGGACCCACCTTAGCTTTTCATGTTCAGTAGCTTCCTTTCCACACTTGTCACTACTTTCAGTCCATCAGAAAGTTCATGATCACAAGTAACAGAAGAATAAACTCCAGAAAAGGTCATATATTCCAGCTAAATGTCTGAGTTAGATGGGCTTCAGTCTGTGTTTCCAGAAATGTGACTCTGTGTCTCTTAATTGTCTGATAAGAGAGTTGAAAAGAGTAGCTTATTTGACCCTCTACCTCCTATAAGTAATTTTTTCGTTTGTCCTGTTTTGATATCAAGAAGATTGCCTTGTGCTGTGTCTCATTCTGCATGTTTTTGTGTTGAGGGGTGACAGACTTCCCTCCTCATTGTAGGTTGTTGTCTTTGGAGTCTTCTGTGTTCTCTGCATGGCTTTTTGTTTAGGACTTCTGTTCACATTCAAAAAAATGTGTAACACGCCAAGGTGTGTGACAATTCAGAATAAAACCATATATATTAAACACAAATTATCGGCATGATGAATAGCACTAAAATTTAAAGAGAGGTCCATAAAATTTCTACTATAATTCAGTTATGTTCCTGGCTTTTAAATGAGGTTGTATAGTTCAAATGTGTTGTTTGGTACATGTCACCTGACAAAAAGCAAATGAGGAAAGAAAGTAAAGCAAAAAGTAGTTCTTTCTCTTGCTCATGTCTGATGTGAAGGCTCTTTGCACCTTATCAGGGAGAGTCATGGAAAACCTGAATAGGATAGTCACCTCCTCGAGATCTTCAGCACCTTTATGTATTCTGGGAAGGGGGTCAGCAAGCCAAGCAACTGATGCTGTGTGGGGCCTTCAGTCCTCCTCCCCAAATGTCCAAGTGTACTGCCCAGGAGATAGAAACAATGCTTTTGGTGATAGGACCTATCACCTGATCTCTCTTCGGAGCGGACCAGTCAGTTCCTCAGTTAGCTGTTAACTCTCTTAAAAGGTTGGGTTTTCTGTGCAGGGTGATCTGTGGAACAACTCATGCCGTTTTCCTCCTCTAGTAAAGGACAGTGTTAATTTTGATTTCTGGGATTTTGTTTTCTGGGAAATCACTCCACTTCTGGCAGACAGCTGGTCCCAAAGCACAGGGTCCATGAATTTAAAGAGGTGATGTGTTAAATGAGCAGCCACTGCTTTCCCCGGAGGTTGACCCTGAAGACCAGGCTGAGGACTGGAACCGAGAAAGGAACATAAAGCCTCCCCAGTCTAAAATATTGTAGCTGCTTGTACCTTCTGGGAGTCAGTGGCTCTGCAGGATCCTGAGATGTCTCTGGGTAGTGTGAGGGTCCCAAGCCAGGCCATGGCACTGGGATCCCTTTCTAAGCCTGTGACACCTGGGGAGCTGAGGCAGCACATCAATGAGAGGTGCTGAGCTGGCTGCCAGCAGTTTTAAAGTTTTGTGTCAGTGCAGTTCCCAGAAGTGATTCATTCCTGTCCAGACACACAAAAAGCTATCTGGGCTGGCAGTCCAGGCTTGCCTGCGATGTTTGCATTTGGGGAAGCCTAATTTAATGTTAACTGAATCTAGTTCCTTGGAGACCTTACTCAAAAATACAGGAGTAAAAACCTGGGATTACCTGCAGGAAAGGTTTTTCAAGAGGCAGACAATGTTGCCATGATGGTCTGTGGACTTGGACCATGATTTTTTGTTTGCTTGCTTTCCAGTCTAACTTTAGTACTGCCATGGTTTTTGAATCCTTGAGTAACAGCAAAAAGTCCTTTCAAGCTGCCTCTTGGATTACAAGGCTGTGGTTTCCTTCTGCTACTGGGTTTGGTTTGCTGGTTTGGAGTCCATTGGTGGTGCTTTCCCTCAGATGAACGACAGGCCACAGAAATGAATCGAAATACTTGGGGCTTTTTCGCTTGTCTTGAATGTCAGCTCGTAGTTGCATCTGCTTTATTATCAAAGTGTGGAATTTATTTTTTATTAAAACTTGGGATGTGGCACAATTGAAAGCCGCAGACAAAGCAACTTGAAACTGAACTGAAACCTTGTTTCATTCCACAGCATTTGGGGGAAATAGCTCAAATAGAGAGAATTAAGGAATTATTCAGTGACCACATGGCATGGCTTGCATGTTCACCTCTCCTCTTCTGCATTAAAATAGCAAATACCAAAACCTTCAATGTAGTACCACAGCATTTGGAGTTTTTCATAGTGACAAACAAACATTCTCCCATGGCTTTTTGTGCATTCAGACCTTCCTGACCAAAACCTTGTCTTTTGATTCCTTCTGAACCAAACAGTCCCACTGGAAAACAATGTGCACAGTTACAGCACTACAGAAATAAAACTGGGCCTGAAACATTGTGCTCCAGGACAGTAGACACCAAAAGAATGTGAGACAAATGGAAGAAAATTGGCTGGAAGCTTCTGATGCCTGGGAAATCCATGGTGGGGAGCAGTTAAGATGCATTTGGGAGAGCAACAATCAGTCGTTCCAGTAAAGCAAATTAAGCTAAAACAACATCAGAAACCGGTGTGGTTACATGAGAAGCAGAGTCAAACACAGGGCAGTGGAAGAGTGGGAGAGTTATGAAAACAACCAGAACCAAGCAGAAAAGAATAATTAGAAAAATAATGATTGGCATCTCAATTAAAACAAAGAACAGCTAGCAGAGCTCTTCCGTTAGTGGCTTCATGTACGTCCTGGCAAAAGTCTCCCATATGTTATTGAACAAGTTTTTTCCAAATCAGAAGGAGCCGATCGTTTGCTGGAAGTCATCGGGATGGTATTTATAAACAAACTTGGTGTGAGAAGCCACCTTTGCAGCAACATTTCCTTGTGGTTTTCTTACATTTTACTTCTGATTTTACAAGCAAAACTGAGAATACGCAGATGACTTAATTTATTCTGTGTGAGCAAGCCTGAGAGTTACTGCCTGGACAGTGGAGGAAAGGGAATAGCCATCTGTAATGAGTATTTTCTCGATGGACTTAAGTCTGCATTTGGCAGATTACAGCTAGTTTTGTGCACATTCTTATAGAATTTCATAAGAACACAATCATTTAACCTCTTTTTGCAGCTGAGGTTCCCCTTATTCTTAAGTGTTGAGATTCCCTTCTCATTCTCTAGAAATAACTGTGGTGGGAAGAAAACACTGCTTTTGCCTTTTTGGTCAGAAATTGAGGTTTAACAAGTCTGAGTGCTGAGTCCTGCAGTTTGGCCACAACAACCCCTGCAGTGCTACATGCTGGGGACAGAGTGGCTGGACAGTGGCCAGGCAGAAAGGGACCTGGGGGTACTGGTTGACAGCTGACTGCACACAAACCAGCAGTGTGCCCAGATGGCCAAGAAGGCCAATGGCACCTGGCCTGGATCAGGAATAGTGTGGCCAGCAGGGCCAGGGCAGGGATTGTCCCCCTGTACTCAGCACTGGTGAGGCCACACCTTGAGTGCTGTGTCCAGCTCTGGGCCCCTCAGTTTAGGAAAGACACTGAGATGCTTGAATGCATCCAGAGGAGGGCAGCGAGACTGGTGAAGAGCTTGGAACACAAGCCCTATGAAGAACGGCTGAGGGAGCCTGGAAAAAGGGAGGCTCAGGGGAGACTTTATCACTCTCTACAACTAGCTGAAAGGAGGTTGTAGCCAGGTGGGGGTCAGTCTCTTGTCCCAGGCAACCACTGACAACAAGAGGACATAGCCTTAAGCTGTGCCAGGGGAAGATTAGGTTAGACGTTAGAAAAAATTTCTTCACTGAGAGTGATTGGGCACTGGAATTGTCTGCCCAGGGAGGTGGTGGAGTCACTGTCCCCGGAGGTGTTTAAAAAAAGACTGGACGTGGCACTCAGTGCCATGGTTTAGTTGATGAGGAGGTGTTAGGTCATAGGTTGAACTTGATGATCTCAAAGGTTGTTTCCAACCTAGTCAATTCTGTGATTCTCTGAAATGCCGTCTTTAATTCCTATCAGATCCTGTCAGGACTGTCAGAGTTGTCTTTCCAGTGGAGACAAGGCCACGCAGAATTCCCATGTGGTGGGAGGGTCTCATTTCCCACCTCTGCTGTGCCCTGCTGAGCTGACAGAGCTGTTGGACTTGGAGCTGCCACAGCCCCGTGACCTTCTGTGCAGCTCATGGGCAGACGGGGGTGTGTGAGTTCTTGGTCCCAGTTTGTGAACAACAGGCTCGGATATACTTCTCTACCTACCTGGATAGGTTTTGGAGACTGAAACCTTTGGAGATGTGCTCCAAGCAAAGCTGGTGTGGAAATCAGAAGGCTTTCTGGATAGGTGTGAAACTTGAAAGCATTGCTTAGCAGAGCCTGGAGTCTGTGGCCAGCAGCAGAGGAGTTAAGCAGTGAGGGGTTTTTGTATAGGCAGGAAAGGAAAAATTTATAGCTCATAATCAACCCATGAAAAATGTAGTCTGTGGTGTATCTTTCCTGTCTGAGCTCTTGGAAGGCCCCTGTTCCTATCTGGGTCTGTCGAGTACAGAGAGTTTCTTTGCAAGGGCAGCAAATGTAAAGCTACTGCAAGATAATGGGCGAGTGTCCAGCCCATTTCTGGAAAGCTGTATATTATTCCCTGGCACTCCAGTAAAGCAGCTGGGCAGCAGGAGGTCACTAGGGCACAGTGTACCTCTTCTCTCTTTCCTATTTCCCCTCTTGACTGAAATGATTTTGCTGGCAAAAATCAGTGTCTATAACAGCTGTGAACTCTTCCCCCTGCTCTGGGAGACTGTGTGTGTCTTAAACTCTGTTTATTCTTCAGCTTAAAAAAGTGGCCACCAACCAAGCCTCTGGAAACTGAGCTTAGTGTAGAGTGTGTGAACAATAGTGGTAAAAGAACTTGCCCTATGGAGAGGCTCCTTCTTCCAAATCATGGCTGAATCGGTAAATGGTTGTAGGAGTAGAATATCTAGCCTGGCTTTTGGTGTTGGGAGCGGGGGGACGATGTTTTGTGATATGGGTGGGGAAAAGGAGCATGGAGCAGGAGGAAATGCACTGTTTGGGCATGGAGCCAAGCACAGTGTTCCCTGCCTGTGGTGGGAATGAGAGGGAAATGCTGTGGGCATAGGACAGTGGTGTCTGTGACTGTTGATGCTGCAGTGACAGCATTCTGGGTATGTCGGGGGCTAGAGAGGACACCTGAAACTGGGAGGGTGGTGGGAGAGCCTGGGAGCATCTACCTGTTGTGGCCTTTCCTGGCCTTGGGATGTGGAGCTGGTGTGGCACTGTTGGCTGTGCCACAGCTTGCAATGAAACCTGAAATCCAGAACGTGTTTGTATGTTAATTTTTGATTGTAAATACTTTTCGTAGCTCTGAAATTGTAATTCCAGCATTTCTCCTGTCAGCAAGCCTAACCAAGCCTAACCAAAGAATATTACCAACAGGTTTCCAAATACTTTAATTGAAAATTCAAATTTGCCACATTATCAGAAGAAGAAGGGAAAGAAACAATAGACTTAAAAGGATGTGATTTGTAAAATGAAATCTGTCTGGTATTAAAAGTTAATTGAGCTTTGAGGAAAAACCAACACAGTTCAGATGAGACAGAGAGTGGGAGAAACTCTCTTTATTGTTTCTTAACTATTGGTTTATTTTGGATGCTGCTGAGCAGCTGAGTTAACCAGAGGCTGCTGTGGTTTCCCAGCTTGGAGCAGGAATGTGCCAGTATTTGTACACAGCTCCAGTAGAGAGTTTCCTGGGCTGGAAGAGACTTGAGATATAGGAATGGTTTTGGAGACATGGAAAGTTCAGGGCCTTTTTCTCAGGAAGTTTAGGTGCTTATTGCGCCTTTTATTCTGAAATAAGGACCTTAAAGTTTTAAGAAAAGTGGTTATTTTTTAGTATTTTTCTAGTTTTTTCTACGCTGACTTGAAAATTGTCAACAACATTGCATATTATTTCTGGAAAAACGTAGCTTAAATTGTCTTCTTTTCTTACAAAATCAAGTTGGAATGATGATAAATCCTTGCAAATACAGGATCTAAGGGCATTCCCACAAGCATATATTGTGCAGTATCTAAGTACCAAACTAATAGATGGGTGTGGATGAAAACCTTCATAAACCAGGAAAAGCAAACAAACAGATCACTTCCCCCTGCTTCAGGCAGGGTGGAAACCACGCTGAGTCATCAGCTCTGCTTTCCCCTCATCCCCCTCAGTCTGTAGAAGGCTTGTCCATGGGTTGGTGTCCTTTTTAGCTGCATGTATCTAAGAAAGTCTGGGATAACTTCCCTGAACAAGATCCAGTGGTCCTGCAACTCCTTAAGCATCCTTTTCCTGCTCCGCCAGCATGAGCGGGGACACCCTTTTTGCACGGTGTAATTTGACAGCCCCTCCTTGGTTTGGGCTGAAGATGAAATCAAGACTCTGCTGATACATTTTTAATCACTAAGATTAGCAGGATCACTGTGTCTCCTGGGCTCAGCTCTCTTGGCACTCCCAGGCTGACCCTGGGACGGGCAGCCTCATGCTGCAGCAAGGGTTTTATCCTCCCAGATGAGGCAATCCCTTTCACTTTGTGTGTGCCTGTGGTGGTTAGCTTCAGGGTTGTCTCCTTTTTTCTCCATGAAAGCCACAGTTTCATGAGCAGGCAGGCTTTGTACCAAGACTGCAGATAAGGAGGAACATGATGTGGAGGGATATGCAGCTCCAGTATGGTCCTCAGACTCTGCAGCTGATGAAAGGCCCCAGAGGAAGCATTTGATTTAGCATTTCCACTGGGAAGGAGCCATGAATACCTTGTTTCCTCCCTGCTATTTTCCCACAACATCCCAGGGAATGGTTATGGAGCAAACATTGAGCTTTTCCCAGTGGCCCAAGACGGAATGAAGAAATTATGTTGTGCTGTTGATGGTGTGTGTAATATCTGGTGGTTGTTAAATATGGCTGTAGTACAGCTCAGCACAGATACTTCAGGTGGGCTGTGAATGTCTCGTGTGTTTGTTGTTCTGTTGGATACAGGTACACTCAGTTCCATCTGGATGCAAACACTGTGTTCTCTCTGTTTGCTTGTAGTGAAATAGCATCAGTCTTACGGGCCTGGCTCGATCAGTGCTCGGAGGATTTCAGGGAGCCCCCTGACTACATGTGTTTGCTGAAGTTGCTGGATTATCTGAAGAACAATATGCCCAATTCTGACATGGAGAGCAGGGTGCAGAACCTCTTGAAGCAGTTTCAGAACCAACAAGTAGAAGGTGTTGGTGAGTTACCGTTCCTTCTCTCTTTCTGTCCTCCCAGACTGTAAGGTGCCCCAGGGATTTATGTGCAGTAAGTTTCACCACCTCTCATGCTTATCAATAGTATTGTGAGGCTCACTGGTGACTTTTGTCTTCCTTTTTTGTTTTTTAAAAGGAAACCCAACCTCTGTGTGAGGCTGCAGGCTCTGTGAGGGATGAAATAGCGTTAGAGTGTGAGGTGCCTGTGTCTGTTCATCCTTGGGTGGCTTGGGAAATCCAGCACTTCTCTAATATTTAGCCAAAGCTTTGAGATTGCTGCAGCAGCCAAGTGGTTAATTGTCAGCACACTTCCCCTGTCACTGAGCTAAAACACACAGCTGCTCTCTAGCTGGGCTTCTCACTTAAACCCCCCCAAGAAAATCCCAAACAAACAAAAAACCGAATACAGAGCTGTGACAAAATACAGCTTGAGTCACAGGCTTTGTCCTGCAGCTTTTCTTCCTAGTTACCATCTTGTCAAAGGAAGTGTCTGTGGGTGTTTTTTCCTATTGGAGTGGCTGGCTGCTGGTATCCAAGGACAGAGGAAAATCTTATGTTATTGGGGGTCACAGTCTGCTAGAACAATAGAGAACTGTAGTCACACAAACCTGACACATCCCTGTATCCTGGTCAGAAAGCTTCCTGTGGCAGAGCTGGGAAGTGGGGAGAGCTCACGTAGGGTATGAATGAGAACTGGAATCAACTTCCAGCTTTGGTAGAGGGGTGAGAGGGAATGCTTCACGCCATAAATGATAAAGGAAATGCCAGAGAAAAACACTTTCATTCCATACAAGTCACGTCCACTGGATGCTCCAGAAATACCATGTCAATGCCTAATACTGTGAAATGCCAAATTAACTCAGTCATGAACAGAAAAAGGAGTAATGCCCAGAGCCCAGGCCTTTATTGAGCACAGGTAAGGAAACAGGATGGTTAAGATGTCCCTAGTGCTGACCTTTCCTGGGTTGGTTCCCCCAGCTCAAACAAGGAAAACTCCTAAGTTTGGGTTCATCTGTTCTTCAGAGTGAACAGAAGTTCCCAGCAGCCCTGCTTCTGTATTTGTTTCCTGAAGGGACAGCTGAAAACGTTCTTTTTTGAGTCCTAGGTAGGCCAATAGGAATGATAACATTTTCCAAATTGTGGAAGAATAGAGGCTAGTTATTAGAGTAAAATAAGAAGAGGGCAATCAAATTAAGCTGTGGGGTCTGCAGAGAAGACTTTTAGGATTGCCTTACTTTTATCAGAGCTCCATCTTCATACATTTTCTTTCAAAATTCCTGATACATTGTCTGCAATTGTTGTTGATAATTACTGTCCCAAAGCATTCCTGCTGTGTTCTGAATTTTGAAATTTGGGCTCTAATCCTACAGCTTGATTTGGGTAATCAAACTTCTGTTCCCTGCTGCCATCAGCTATGCCAGTTGATTAGATTGCAGTACCAGATAGGAAGATAAAAGCTGCTTCTGGCCTCAATTCTTGCAGGTTGAGCAAGCAAAGCAAGGAGAGGCAGAGGTTGCAGAATCAGGAGGGACACGTGCTTGCTCTCAGTGCAGTCAGGAGGCAGTCAGACTTCGAGAGGGCTGAATGGACCAGAGGGGTCCTAGGATGAGGATTCCAGCTTGTTGGAGAGTAGGGAAATGACTGGTTACACATCTATGAAGGAGAAAAAGAGGGATGAAAAAAGAAAAAGGAAAATTTACACTGCGCTTCAGGACCTCATTTTAAGCGTGCTGTGAGGTTTTGTGTAGGGCTGCAGCTCAGTGGTGAGGATTTTCAGTTGAATTTCAAGAGCCGAAAGGAAAAGGAGTTTTTACGAAGCCAAAAGGAGTGAGATTCTTGTAGCAGTTCAGTCCAAGTCCATTTAATTATGCAAATTGTTACAAAAGGGCCACGGAAAAGTAGCGCTGGAACAGAGGTCTCCATTTCTCACTCTGAGCTCTGCTAATAAATTGTGCAATTCAAATGTACAGATGGAAATCAGCCTGTAGACATAACTTGTTACATCAAAACTGTAGCAATTTACATTGGTGATTATTTTTTGTTAATTACTGGAGGAAGGAACAATGAAGTATTTTGAAAAACAATGATTCTCTATCACGTTATCTGCTGTTGTTGCTTTAATGCTCTACTTTAACTGGGTATGAAGTCTTGCATAACATTCTTTGTTTTTGTAAATGAAATCTCACCAGTAGTAAACTCAGTACTTTGGATGTTAGTCTTTGACAAGTCCCTGGTTTTTTTCTCCCTCTTATGGAGTTACTGTTGCCTTACAGTAAAAGGGATTAGGATTTATTTTCAGGGAGCTTCTGTTTGACTTCCTTCTCTACCATGGGAAACAAGGGTATATTTCTTGGTGTTTGAATTTTTGCTCCCAGCTTCTGGGAGCCAAAAGGTGACATGGCAGCAGCTGTGAAACCCTTTCCCTTCTGCACTGGGTCAGGTCCCTCAGTGAGGACAGTTCTGCTGTCCCACCTCCTCTCTGCTGCCCAGTGCAGATTTAAAAGAACCATTCAGCAGAATATTGTAGGTGCTCACTGCATTCCATTTCCTGGGAAAAATTCCCTGAGAGGAAAGGTGAAGGCTGCTGGAATAAACTGTCTTCAATATAGCCCATGTAGCCACAAAGGGTGCCAATAAATCTGGTATCTCCTTTTATTTCTGGATAGAAGAGCATTCCTAATGCAGTATTTTGGGGGTATAACTGCAGCCTCATGCCTTTGTAGTTTGATAACTTTTTTTCAGATTCTAAATATTGAAAAGTAGATTAAAAAAAATGTGCAATGTCAGTAAGGAATTTTTGTTGGGGTGGTGGTGATGTTTTTTCTTTCAGAAGAATAGTTAGCAAATGGGTCAAGCCACTTCTCTGCTAAGATTTGTTCTCTCTATTTCTTTTTATTCCACCTTTTCTTTGCCAATTTAATCTTCTGGTCATTTTTCTCACTCAAATGGCACAGTGGGGCCATTACATCAGGCAGGGCCCTTAGGGCATTCTGCTGTAATACAGTGATGTTGCAAAATAAACAAACACCTGCTTTGATTCATTGTTTGCTGTATAAATGTACTGAGTGGTGTTTTCCATTCTGGCCAGATGGGTTTTGTAGTACTTCCTCCAGTGACCTGGCTGATGGAGAAGAACTGGAGATCAGCAATCCAGAAGAATTCTCCTCTTTTCAAGACCACATTGTGGCAGAACAGCTAACATACATGGATGTGGTATGTAGAGTATTGCATAAAATATAACTTTAAATAAAATAATATATGGGGTTTTTTTTTTAAGTTGTATTGCTATAAGTACAGGGTTCCAGAACAGGACTGCTGCTGGGAGACAGAACACAACTCTGTGGTTATCTCTGGTTATCTCAGCTGCTTCAGTCATTGGGCTTTTCCTTCTGTCATTCTGAAGGTTGTTTTTTTTTTTTTTTTTTTAATGTGTAGCCTCTTTTGCAAAAGTTATTACTTGGCACTGAGAAATAGCATGTTTTGACTATATTGCTACCTGGCTTAAAGATGTCTAGGTCCTCTGGACTGTAATGCTCTGATTTTGCTTTGTCTGTATCAGTCTCCTTCTAGGTATCATTATATAAAAGATATTATCTCGATTATGCAGCTGACATAAAGGTGTCCCTTATTTTCCCAGTATTGTTTAGCTGACAGCTCTTTTAGGGCATCAAGCCTGTAAAGAGTATGCCAAAGTATATTTTAAACTAAGAGAGAACCAATACTTACCTTTAAGTACCATATTAGATTTAGATATAATTTGTCCTTGAAACCTGTATTTCTTCATGTGGATGAAAGAGATTTAGGAGAAACTTGTTGGCTTACCCCACCTCTGTTTCACTCTAGATGCTCTTCAGAAGAGTTGTGCCCTACCACTGTTTGGGATCCATCTGGTCTCAAAGGGATAAGAAGGAAAACAAGAATCTGGCTCCAACTGTCAGAGCCACCATCACTCAGTTCAATGCAGTCACCAAATGTGTCATCAGCACTATCCTGGGGACCAGGGAGCTCAAAATCCAGCAGAGAGCCAAGATCATTGAGAAGTGGATTCATATTGCACATGTAAAGCATTTATTCTGTTTAATGTTTTTTGGGTAGGTGCCTTGGAGTGAAGGAGTTGGGAGAAGAGAAGGGGGTTGTACACATTGGTCCCAGGCCATCTTAGCTCTAATTCTTTCCATTTTTAACTGACTTTTTTGTGGTACCAAATGAATATTGCCCTTCCTCTCCTTACTTCTTCCCCACCATGGAAATGGGGTTGATACTTGGCCATGCCAAAGCTTTAGAGAAGTCCAGATAGCTGAAATCAGTAGCTCTTCCCTTGTCCACTGATGGAATCACTCCATTGTGGGAGGCCACTGGGCTGGGCAGGCAGGACTTCACTAGCATGTGGAGTCACCTCCCTGTCCTCCACGTGCCTCAGCAGAGCTTCCAAGAAGATCTTGTAGCAGCTTCCATGTACCTTAATCTTTGCATGAAGGGGGTTTTTCCATGCCTGCTTTACATAACTCTAGTTTGCTAATTTCCTAGGTTTTAATATTTTACTGTAACCTTCCTAATTCCCCTCAGAGCACTGGGCAGCTGGCAATAAACGAGACCTCTCTGGAAGAGACAATTTCAAGCACTTCCATGTGGGTGTGTGTTGACTTCTAAGAATCACATGGATTCTTTTTGAACTATACAGAACAGTCAGAAAAAGCTGAAGCCAGAGGCTTCCCAACCTTGGCAGTGTGCTTCTGTGCTTCCAGAGGCAGCATTCAGTCCTGGCACCTGAGCTGTGGCAGCTGCATGGTTCAGGAAGCTGGTATGGGGAAGGTCTTGGACCTCTCCTGTGGCACTTACGTCTGCTTGTTTTTATCATCATATGATGGATGCTTTATTGCCTGTGTGAAGGGATTAGGGAGTTTTGTTTCCAATTTTTACATGCAGATCTGAGTTGCAGAGGGCACCAGCTAAAAGGGCCTTCTTCCTGGGGCAGGCTGGAAAGAACTTTGTCATCATCCCAAGGCAGGAGGGAGGCCTGGGGAAGCCAGGACAGGCACTGCCCTCATCCCACTCACTCTGTGGGTGGAGAACTTTGTTCTACACCCCTGTTGATTTGGGGCTTCTCCCTTTACTTAATTCATACCCATAATTAAATGCTCCAGTTGTAGCATGAAACATGAAAAATGTATGTGCATGCTCTGTAGAATAATGGCACATGCACAGGAGCTGGGTGCACATATACTTAGCTGCCCACTTCTGAAGACAGCTGCTTGCTTTGTGCATGCAAATGAGTGTTTTGAATAGTTAGGTGCCTGAATTGGAAAATAATCCACTCATTAAAGTACAGTTATTCACTGACAACTAAACTTAGCAGCACAGAGTTCCACGTTTGTTATCCCTTTGTGACTTTTGGATCCATTTTCTTGGTTCAAAAGATAAACTGAATACTTTGTCTAACTGCCAGCCCTCTCTGCTCCACCTAGATCTAAGGTTCCTGAGCAGGAGCCGCCAATTTCACTCAAACAATATTTTCTTTAAAAATAAAAAGTAAAAATGAAATCATTAATATCCTGTTACACTTAAAATTTTTTATATCAAAGCTGTTTTGTACAGGATTCTTTCTGGTTTTCCCTCTGTGAAGGACACAGCATGAAACAAAGTTATTCAAACTAGTCTTAAAAATTCTTCTTACATGCAAATGAAAGCTTGCTCAAGTTTAGTCTGCAGTCAGTTGAATCACTGAGAACACTAAATCCAATATTAAATCCCTACTGTGCTCTAAATTATACAGTGTGCAATTAAGTCAAGATGGTTCCAAATTGAATCTTCTGTACTGGGAAGAAAGAAGAAAAGCTGATAATTTGTGCCTCTAAATTTGTGTTCTCCCCAACCTGAATTTCAGGTTGAACAAAAAGAAAGTTCTCATTCTTCAACATATGGGTCTCTGGAGAAGAGCTGTGGGGTTTTTTGGCCCCAAACCATGCAAAAATAGCTTTCAGGTCTGGTGAGTCCTGCCACATGTTCTCGAACTTGGTTTTTATCTGACCCAAGTGTCCACCTGCTCGAGGTGCTGTGGGCCCAAGCTCTCTGCTTAAGTCACACTTTGTTAAATGTAGCCTCCTAATCAGCACAGAGAGCTTTTTGTAGGCCAATAACTGGAAGAGCTTGCACTGTCCTTAGCTGTTCAGTCACTTTTAATGCAACTCATGAACAGAGCTGCTGATATATTAAGGTCTGAGTTTTGCTTATGCTTGAGGTTGCTTTACATTTGTTCAATCCTACAAAGGACATTAATCATGCCTATTTTCACTGTAAGGATCCTTTATATAACAAGCATTACTAGGGTAAGAATCAGATTCATAAAAATGTCGATAAGCAGAATTGGAGTTTGAATACATTCTCGTCTCCATGCAGCAGTCAAATTGGTAGGTGTTTTGTCTGCTGCATTTGCATGTACAGACACCTGTGCTGAAGTTTGTGGTGTCCAAGCTCTGGTTCTTGAGCCACCAACAGATTCCAGGAGTCACAGACCAGACTTTCCCTCTTGCTTCCCTCTGCTTTATGAGGAATCTGTGCTACTTTTTTGAGGTTTTGGTTATCCTTTTCCACCCAAGCTTTTGCCGCAGGGTAGCTGCATAAGAAACATCCATGAAGCAGTCTCTCTATTCAGATTTGATCCCAACTCTGGAAAAGCTGGGAAGGTTTTTCTCTTTAACAGTGTGCACATACTTGAATAACAGGTTATTCCTTTGCATGTCTTTACTTTTAATTGACACTAAGATGATTGAGGGTTTAAATTTTAAACACCACATATAAAGAGGCACAGCCTGGTTTTCTCCCTAAGGGGTAGAAGGGATTGGTAACTATAAAGAGCTTTTTAAGAAGTATAACCTTTGTGCCTTTCACCATGGCTTCATGGACTCAGTTCCACTTTTATTTTTACTGGGAGAACTGGAAGCTGTGACACCACAAATACATGAAAGTGAGAAAAACAAGATCTAAATGCCAAAGCTTGTGAAGTGTTTGGTGGCTGGAGTGAGGAGTGATACTTTTGGTGCTCAGTGTTTGCACAGCTGCTGCTCAGCAGTGAGAATGTGTAGCAGGCATGACAGGGCTCAGACAGAGGAGCACTAAGGTCTGTGTAGTGCTGACGTTTAATGCTCCTGTGTTTCCAACCGCTCCTTTCACAGGAATGTAGGATCCTGAAGAACTTTTCCTCCTTGAGGGCCATCATTTCAGCTCTGCAGTCCAACTCCATCTATCGGCTGAAGACCACCTGGATGTGTGTTTCAAAGTAAGCCTCTCCCTCAGTTCCCGAGGGCCACAGGGCTCCGTGCTCCTTCTTTTCATCTTCTCCTCACTCTTCCTGTTCTGTTCCTTCACTGACATGGGTTCTGTCAGAAGAACCTCCCATTCCTGGAAGGCTCAGACCCCTCCCGTGAGCTCCTCTTCCCTATTGAGGGGACAGTCTGCCCTTGGGGATACTGGATTCTGTCCTTTTTTGCATATTGGGTCTTCCACAACCTCTCTTGAAAAACTATGGCACTGGCTTCTCACCCACCTCACCACTCCCAGGTCACCACGATCTTTGCCTGTTGTCTTCCCTCCCATGAAGTTTGAGGAGTTCCAGCTTGTTACAAATCCTCCCTACTCCTCTCCCAGTGCTGATATTTACATAAAATACATTCCCAAACTACAAAATCCAGTATTGAAGATAATATTTCTTCCAGGAGAATGCCTTTTTGTGTTAATAATATTTACTGCCTGCCCCACAGATGCCAGAAGTTGCTGTCTAGAAAATATGGCGTTCTGCTCATTCAGTTTGGGCAAAAACCAACCAGATTTCTTTGCCTTCAATAAACAAAATACCACTCTGCCAGGCAGTACCCCTCTGTATTTCCTCTCCACAGAGGTGGGATTTTCCTTCTGCTGCCCCGTGTTTCTGATCAAAATACTGCCAATCTTGTGTTTACAGTGTTGGGCAAAAAACCACTTCTACACTTAAATACTTCCAGCTTTCCAGAATGCATGGAACAGGGCAAAAATCAAGTACTGTGGTTCCCTCTCAGCTGTTTTTGCTGTTCCTTTGTATGCCCTGACCCATTCTTACACCATGCAGACAGTTCAAAGCCCTGCCCAGGGGCTGCTGATGGTGTTTCTTTGCTGTCAGATAAGGCCCGACTTTACTGGGAGCACCAGAATATCCCACCAAGGCTCCCAGGAGATGTGCAGCATCTCACTGGATGCATTTTGGTGCTGTTATCTTTTATAAGTCAAACTGTTAATGATTGATGAGAAAAAACAGAAACTTGATTGGATTTAGAGTGCTTGCTAATGATGTAAATGATTTAATCTTTTCCTGTGCAGGGACATCCTGCTGATGTATGAAGAGCTGTCTGAAATCTTCTCAGACCATGACAATTATCTGACAAGTAGGGAGCTGCTGATGAAGGTGAGAACCAGTGTGAGTTCAAAGCTTGTGTCCTCAGTGAAATCTGGGGTTTAACCCTTTTTGAAACCAGCTGCCAAAGCTCATCTCTTCCTCAAGGACCTTACGTGGTGCTTTAGGGAAGAGCAGGCTGTAAAACCTGTAAAACCTTCTGCTGGGCTGAGAGCTGATTTCCTTGTTCCTGGAAGAATCAGTAGCTTTAGCCTGCAGAACGTGGATAGCCACAACCAGCAGGCTTTGGCAGCGTGATCTGGGTGGACAGCAGGTCTTGCAGCCCCTCAGCCCATGAGGTCACTGGCACCATGCCACAGCTTCAGCTGAGGAATCAGTCCAAGATGTTTATTCCACTATGCGGTACCTTTCTTAGAACTAGGAAGCAGGGCTGGGAATTCTGAAGGAACAGACTTCCTACTCTGTGTGTGGCCAGATGGACAACAAAGAGGGCTCTGTCTGGAGCAGTTTGACTTGTGCACTCGCCTGGGTGAACCCCAGTAAGCTCAGGAGCCTGAAAGGGGTGAGGAAGAATAGCGGGGAAAGGTTATGTTCTGCAAAAATTAAGGAATGTTTGTGGCAGGTTTTTCCATTTACATAAAAAAGTTCCTATAAACTCGCTAACACTGTTTGGTAGTTCTTTCCAGCCAGTCTGGCATTTGTCCCTCAGCCCCTTGCCTTGGGATCTGAAACACTGTGTTTTACTCAGGAATGGTGGGTGAACACATTCACATCTGTCAGTCTGTTTTGTTTACCATCCATTTATCAACATCTGTAGGTAAATTTTAAAGCAGGTGAGACCATAATAAGCATAGAGGGAAAATGTGTGTTCAGAACAGCCTATTTAACTAAATATTAAAAGGCAAAACAACACAGACTGAGCCCAGACCTCTGGCTCGCAGTAAATCACCCTCCAGCTGCCCTAAGTAGATCTGAAAAACATTTTGGAAGCAGTGAGAGGAGAAAAATTCCACAGAATAGCTAGAACCTCTCCCCTACTTTTCATCTTGGATCATTTGGAGGATTAATATCCACTGAGTGCTCAAAGACTTTGTTTTCCTTCACTATAAATAGCCCCTGTAGGGAAGCCATGTTTGACCTTGCCTGTCCATCCTGCAAATCCAAGTGTGGAGCAAACAAAATGCCATTGGAAACAGATTGGGTGGCACAGAGAGGGAGCAGTGTTCTCCCCTCCTGAACAGACATTAATAATGCTTTGTGACACATCTATGCAACCACTGGAAGAAACATGTAACTCCAACGTCCCCTGTGCATCCAGGGAAATAAAGGTTTAAAGAACTATGCTGAAATATCTCATCCATGCATAGAAAAGCTGGAGTTGTGGGGATGGAAACCTACTCCTTTAATTTCCTGCATGGTTTTGGATTAGTCCATAAGCCACAGTCGCTGGATCTTGGTGTTGCAGCATAAGGAAAACAACAAAGCGTTACATAAGATGGAGATGTTTACTTGTAGCAGGCCTGATTAGGGAATTAACCAGAAATCCTGAGGTCAGGAGTGTCGGGATAGAGCATCTGGACACCTGAAGTGTGTCTGAGCTTCTCTGATTTAAACTCCCGGGAGATTTTCAGCAGCACTTGGCTTTGGCCAAAGCTGTTCTGAGAAAAATTCCCTCATAGTCATCTTGTGTGATTTTTTGTCTGAAATTCCCAATCAGCATCCGAATCCCAGGAAATCAACACGTGTATGTAGACACACGTGTGTCTGCACAGCAAGTATTTTTTGCTGGCTTAACTTGTCTGGTTAAATGTACTTATTATTTTACATGCACGTAGTTGCCAGTTTACCACTTGGATCCTCCATTATTTGCCTTTAATTCTCTTCTGCCTCACAGGAAGCAACATCCAAATTTGCGAATCTGGACAGCAGTGAGAAAGAAAATCAGAAAAAGTCACAGAAGCGACTGCAACTTCAAAAAAACAAGGTGTGTTTGGGAGTTTTCCTCCCCTTTTTGAACTGGTAACATGATTAACCCTAATTGGTCAATTCTGTAAGACGCAAAATCTAGAAAGGTCTTCACCAGACTGAGTAGGCAGGAGATGATTGATGGATATAAACATGTGGTCATCACTTCCAGCTGTCTTGTGTCTGTCCTACAAGAAAGAGTTCCATTATCTACTCTTGTTACACTTTAGAGAGAAACACAATTTCCATGTAGTAAAATATGTGCTGCTGTAAATACTGGAGTTCTTGTGATAAAGAAAATCAGCTCTGGCAGAGCAGAAGTCTCATTTACTTTCAAACAAGCTCGTGAAGCTTCTGACATACCAGCTTGAAAATTGCACAGACTTCTACAGAGATTGCTTTGTAAAATGTGTCTGGGTTCCAGTCTGCTGGCAAAAATGGTTTTTGTCTCAAAGTTGGCAAAGATCTAAAAGGACGGGAGGAGAGAAATCTGGGATAGGGAGGCAAAAGTGCTGAGTATGATTTTTGTCTGTATATTTGTTTGACTGGAGAAAATACAGATCCTTTTGGATGGTAGAAACAAGTGTTTCCTTCACAAGTATAGAGCCAGACTGAACTCTGCAAGTGCTGGCAGTCTAGAAGTTTAAAGTGTGGATAATTAGCACTAAAATGCAGTGGACGGCTGGGGAAGATGGTCACTTCTTGGAGAGAGAAAAAAATTGTGGCTTGATTTGACTTCACTATCACAAGGTATAATCACACATAATTAAGTAAAAATCCACGGGGATGAAGCAGAAACTGCTCACACAGACTGGCCAGGACCATTCCTCAGCTCCTCCTCTTGCAGCAGGTGACAGAGGGACCCTTTCCCTGCTCCTCAGTGCTTCTCCCAAAGGCAGGGTTTCCTGGGGAACCACTGTTGGGAATCAATGGTGGCAATACCATGATACAAAACCACTGGGTGATACCTGTGAGAGCATCCTGGTCTCACTGGAATTGGATTTAAATTCTAGATTATCTAACGAGAATGATGTAATGAAAGAAAACATAATTATAAGACTGCTGCTTGGTTAAGCAGATTACTTTAATTTCATTTTCTTACAGAGGAGTGTCTGGAATTCTAATTATTCTCATTTTTTAGTTAATTAATCCAGCATTGCTCTGCTCACTTGCAGGGAGTGATGCAAGGCACGGTCCCATACCTTGGCACCTTCCTGACCGATCTCATCATGCTTGATACAGCCCTTCAGGACTATGTCGAGGTAACTTGGGGCAATTTTTGGAACCCTAAATACCCTCCCTGCCTCCCCAACTGAGTTTTTCTGTTTCTATATCTTCTCCTTCTTCAGCTCTTAAAATATCTGTTTTCAAAGAGAAAAAGGAAGCAATATGCAGTATTATTAACCAGAACTTGTGTGAATTTGAGTGCATTTATCTCAAGGTACAAGTCTGGCTCTTCTCTGATCCCTTCTCTTTCCTTCCAACAGGGTGGCCTGATCAACTTTGAGAAAAGACGAAGGGTAAGTTGAATGTTCTGTGATTTTTGGTTTATTGATACCCTCTGGGTAAGGCCATTTGTCTTTAGCAGCTGAACCAGACCTGGTGGCAGGAGACCTTTGCTTTCCAGAACATGCAATTAGTAAATATCTTCCTTCTCCTGCAGGAAACTCTTTGTAGGTAAAAGGCTGCAGAGAGCAAACGAAGTACAGAGGACTGAGAAATAAATGCTGTCAGTCTCTCCTTTCAGCCTGATCCTTGTTGGTCAGAGATAAGTAATGTCCTGTAGGAGAGTAAAGGTGCTGGGGCTGAATGAAGTCAGGCCAAATCTCCATCCTGGGGCTTGAAAGCAGACCTGGACTTGGCTGTGATGGAGCCATTTCCTGCCCTTAACTGCTCAATAACCTGCCCTACACAATCCAGGGTTATTCTGGCAAAGTGTGTGTACAAGTGCAGTTACACAAGAGCAGCACACTCTGGTCACGTGCCTTAAGGGTAGCATTTTATGTTCCTCTGGAGCAAGTGTGGGTGCACATTATGGATCCTAGGAAAAAAAAAGCCCACCTTTATTGTTAGAAAACTGGTTCTTGAAATAGTTACTCAACTGAAACTGAACTTCACATCAAGCTAAGTGTGTCCTGGGTCCCTTGTTGTATGTTCTTAGAGTACGAATGGATATCATCCTATTTTCTAATTAGACTTTCTATGTGATTATTTCTTGTCTTAGGAATTTGAAGTCATTGCCCAAATCAAGCTCCTGCAATCTTCATGCAACAGCTATTGCTTGATACCAGACCAGAAATTCATTCAGTGGTTCAGGAGGCAGCGACACTTAACAGAGGAGGAGAGGTAGGTCTTCAGTGCAGCTGGCAAACCTCTGTTCTCACCCCCCACACACACCTGGGCAGGTCATGGCAGGGACATACAAATACTGGAGAGCACTAGTTTTAAAAACTACTATAAGGAGGTGAAATATCCCCTTGGCCCTGGTAAAATGCAGGCAGAGCACTGTTCCTCTTTGTGGGGCTGCAACCTTCTATGAGGCGGGAATAACTGAAGCGTTCTTCAGTCGCTGCTGTGAGATGTACAACTAAATAACATTGTCTACAAATATTCGCCTGCTGCCCTCTGCCCTGCAGTTACAAACTCTCACGTGAGGCTGAAGCAGCTCCTGATACCAACATCCTGTCTCCGAAATCCCAGAAAAGCATGGTGAAGAGGATCAGCACGTGAGTATGATGGGGCAGAGGGGGTTTGGAGTGGGAATATGGACCTGGATAACTCAAACAAGCAGCGCTCATTCCATCAGCTGCAAAAACTGACTGGGGATGCACACCCCTGCATTGCTTTAAGGAGAAATGCAACTGTGGCTGAAGCTGTTCCTTTGTGTTGTTAGAAGCAGTCATGAGGATTATTAACGATAAAAGAGACTAGAATAAAGAATCCTTCCTATGGTGTCAAAAAAAGGAATCATTTTAGTGCTGGATTATAATTCAGTACCTATTGTGTAATAACTTCCCTGAATGCAGCAGCAAAATAGAAAAAAATGAGGATAAAGTCTCGTCTATTACTAGTCTAAATTCCTATAGACATGCAAAAATACCTTGCAGGATTTTAATATGAAAATTTAGGTTAGCAAAAACGCATTTGATAGTGGAAACAATCTGCCTTCCAGCTGGAGAAGGAAAAAAAAAACCATGGGGACGTGGTCCACTTTGGTGTAATACCACAAAGATTCAAACAGGAGGTGGGTAGAGGACAGGGCCATGCAGCTAAACATGAGAAACAAGAGGCTAGCAGGAATGCAGGGAAAGCTGCATGGAATAAAGCAGAGCTCAAAGATAAAGTAAAAATATCTGCACTCTGAATGTGTTTTGCAAATGAATACTGTAGAAAAGCAGTGAGTGACACCTCTCTAAGCTGTATTAAATCATTAACTGCATGCTGATGCTCACTGCTCCTCCACTTGGTGGGTCAGACCAGCTTGTTTCCTTTGACACTCCTTTCAAGTCACTTGACCTGCATTTAGAAATGAGTCTTGGAGAGGGAGAGCCTTTAATTTACACTTTATGATCTCCTTATTGTGTGCATCTCCAGCCTTCTAGAGAGAACCTGGTACCTGTGGCACCCTGATAGAGGGCAGGAATTGGCAGCGGGGTGAATTTGCCCTTTGAAGTACTTTTTTCTATTAAATGAGCCTGAAAATGTGAAGAGACCGAAGGGGAGTGCTGTCCTAGTGGGGCATGAGCTGGTTGTGGCCTTGCAGCTGTGGGCACTCTGGGTCAGGAAGGTGTTGTGTTAGCCTGTAACAAAGCCTCTGGACAAACTGTATAAACACCACAGAGGAAATGAAAACAATAGGCCACTCCAGAGAGGAAAAAACTCCAGAACATAAGAGTTCTGAACCAAGGGACAGCTTAGCTCAGTCCAGCTCTCACTTACTGGCTTTTATGCTTTCTTTCCATACTAGACTTTTTCTGGGCACTGATGTGTTCACCCCACCCAAAGAGCAATCCCCGAAGAGCTCTCCTGTAGGAGGGAGCTCCGGGGAAAGCACGGATTCAGCCAGTGTTTCATCGTGTGAGTTTAATCACTCTGAAACTGAGGATGTGTGTGTGACTCCCGTCTCTAGTCCTGAGGACCCTCTGAAAAAGGTACAGCTGAGGCCTCTGCATGCTGCACGCAGCCCCAAGACACTTGCCCAAGGCTCTTGGCCTTGACTAGAGCATTGGTTTTAGTGGAATGGAGAGAGAAATGTGAAAAAATGGAAGTAATCCAGTCAGGACTCTTGTACAATGTTCTGTGTTGACCCTTACAGTGGGTTTGTTCCTGTCAGGAAGCTTTTGAGCAAGGCAGAGGGAGAGAAAGGAAAACGCTGAGCAGAGGAAGGAAGGGGGCAGTTTCAAGGAGAATGGCAGCAAGGGAGCCGTGTGTGTATTTCCACTTGTAGGAAGCAGGAGTGCCTCTGACACCCTCTGCTCCTTCCCAGCCGGTCCCAGCTCCTGGCTGGCCGCCCACAGCCTCATGCTGTTCCTTGGATCTGCTGCCACCTCCTGGGCGGCTCTTACTGCGAGGCCAGAGCAACCCCAGCAGTACAGAAATTGTCATTAAAATGCTGAAATCAATCAAGTGAAGTTCAGTTTTCCTGGAGGAAAGGAATCCCCCTGCCAGCAGGCTGGGCAGAGTCTGGGTGACTGAGGTTTTGTCTGTTCCTTCTGCTTTCTCCCGTGCCTCTGGCACAGTGACACACCCAGACTCACCAAATGTCTCCTTTGTGACAGCACTTTCCTTTCTGTTGCGCAGATCTCTGGATGCCCCTTATCGTCCTGTTCTCCTGACTCTTCCACGAGCACACCTTCCTCAGGGGTGTCATCTTTACCCTCGTTCCTGCTGGCCTCCAATGACGACAAGAGCTCTGTGGGCTCTGATAAGGGCTATGACTCCGACAAGGGCTCCATCAGCTCCGACAAGGGCTCCATCTCCAACAAGGGCTCAGACTCCAGCAAGGGCTTGGACTCCAGCAAGGGCTCCATCTTTGACCCTGTCTCGGGCTTGGACAGTGGCTCCATCCCCACCAGGGACTCAGGCTCGGTGCCAAGCAGTGCCCCTAAAGAGCTACCCGTGTACAACCGGCAGAGCGGCGGCTCGTGCATCATCCGTGTCAGCATGGACGGGCTCCATGCCAGCGTCTACAAGAGCATCCTGGTGAGTGGCACAGCCCTGGGCTCAGCAGATGTGTCCATGGGGGGTGACTGAACCTATCACTGCATTGAGAACACCCCTTCACTGAGCTGGCTCATCAAACCTGGCTGGAAAGGGAAAATGGCACATGGTGCCATGCAGTATGTGTGGAGCCTAGTAGGAATGAGATGTTTGAAAACAGCTTTGGGGAAGTACCTGGTCTGGAAATTGAAGTTTGTGTTTTATCAAAAAGCTCCAGGTGAAGCACTGTGAGCACATTCACGTTTTGACATAAGATGCCATGTTTTTCCTGGAGCAGCTTTCCCCTGGAGCTGGCTTCTGGAAACAGGGAGCTGCAGGGCAGGGAGCTGACACGCCCTTTAATTCTGCAGCTTCTCCCTGTGAAGAAGGGAGAATCTCCCTCCTCTCGCCAGACCAGCAGCTCCAGAATTCAGGCATTTCCCTCTCTGCTTATTCCAGACATCCCGGCACTGCCGCTGGTGCTAGACAATGGGTGATGTGGCTCAGCTCAGCTGGGGACCCTCAGGGCCTGCTGGGGAGAGCGAACATGGGGAAGTTCTCAGCACCTTTAGCCCCTGATTTTAATAGTCTCACCTCCCCAAATCCAGCAAGTTGTTCCCTGAGGGCCTGATGGATTTGGCTCCTGGGGAGACTGCAGGAGGCTCTGGAGGAGCCCTGTGTCTGCTCCAGATGCACTTCCACAGCACACAGCAAACCCTGCAACAAGGCCAGAAAGCTTTGCAGGATGTCCAAGGAAGTGCTTAGCACAGGAGCCTGCAAACAGCAGTTAGGGCAGCTGTTCATGGGGGCTTTTGTGGCTGGTGAGAATGAGGTCTCTCAAAGGGAGCAGACACTAGGATTTACTGCTGTCTCTTCTAGTACTGTATCTGTCAGCTTGAACTAAAAAGCCACCACCTCCAAATGTCATAAATACAAAGTTTAGTATCTGTCAGCACCTGCCCCTTTGTTACTGACCCATTGTGGTTTTTTCAGTTCTCTGACATCTCTTCTAAGACCAAGCAGTCAGATTTTCACTAATTATTAAGAGAGTGAATGAGAAGAATCTCTCGTCACAACTTCTTTCCAGATAACCAATCAAGACAGAATCCCTGATGTCACGCAGCGAGCCTTGCTGAAGCACAACCTTGAGCCTGATGCAGTTGAAGATTATGAGCTTGTGCAGGTCATCTCTGAGGACAAAGGTAGGGAAGCAGAACTCTGTTGCTGCCTGGCAAGTTCTGTTGGATTTCAAAGGAAAGAGTACAATGGGAAGCATTAGAAATGCCATGGACAGGTCACAGCTGCCAGTGAGATCCCCCTGGCTGCTCAGGGGTGGTTTCTGTCAGCACAGCCCCCTGCCCACAGGCAGAGCCAGCTCCTGGGCTGCCAGGCAGACCTTGTGTGTGCCATGCAGCCATAGAGTGACCACAGGATTGGGGGTGGGGGGGATGTTCTGCCTCCCTGGGACCAGGCCCTTGGATCCCACCCATCATCAGCCTTCTCTGGGAGAGGCTGCCAGGGCCTCTGCCAGGGTGAGCAGTCTGGGCCCGGCCTCCCCCTCCTGCCCTGCTCCCTTTCCTGCAGGAAGCTGCTCCCAATGCCACTCTGGCAGAACAGGGAGAGGGCCCTGCCCATGCCATCCTGCTCCCTGTCCTCTCCCAGCTTTCCTGCAGCTGTGCAGCCCTCCCCACTAACGCTGCTCTGGCCCTGCTCTGCAGAGCTGGTGTTCCCCCGCGATGCCAACGTCTTCTATGGCATGAACAGCCACGTGAACTTCGACTTCATCCTGCGGAAGAAGGCAGAGCTGGTTGGCTGAGGCTGCACCTGGCACTGCCCTCCTAGGTTACGGGGAATCTGTCAGAATTTCCTGTTGAAAATGTGCAATTGGAGCAATGGGCAGCCCTGGTGCAAAGGCTCTGGGCTGCCACATTTGTCTTGAGGACACCCCACAAGCCAACTCTCATGAGAGAAGAGTCTCCTTCATGCCAGTATTATACAGAAGAAGATCATCTGAATTTATTTTTATAGAACTGAAGCAAGGTCTGAGTACATGTCTGCCTAAACCAGCTGGAAACTTTTTGCACTTGTTCTGCACCAGAGAATGACCCATTTTGGATCTTTTCCAAAGAACTTTAAAATGAATGAACTGCATTTGCCTTTGCATGAACATCATGAATGGGACAAACAAACACTACTTTGTGTTGGATGGAGGTCTTAATGTCATGACAGAGTGGTTTCTGTTGGACTTGGTTAAGCCATGGACTAGAACTCGATGCCTTTTGTGTGCACTCCCATGTGATGGATGGACCTCTTCCCAATGTGCAATTCCTCTACAGGAGCTGAACTTTGAACCTTTTTAAAAGCCATAAGTAAGACGTTGGATTGTAAGCAGCCCTGATTTGAGATACATGAAATAGATACAGTATTTCTGGTTCTGGTGGTAGCACTGTGCACCCCTGCACAGATCTAGGAGTTATTATCCAAATAGATAGCTTACGATTGTTAATGATCATTCATTAAAATAGAGTTTTATCCATGCCTGGGCCTTTTCCCCCCAGTCCTGTGGCACTAATTTGCAAAACTGGGCTCAGGTAAGTTTTACACTGCGTTTGGATTTATCACTTCTGTTTACAGCTAGGTGAAACAGACCGACTGTAGGTATAGTGTGCATCCAAGAGACCTATGGTAGGTCCCACAAGCCTGGTGTAGGTTGTAATCGGAACAATTTATGAATTCCAGTTGTATGTTTGTTTAGAGGGTGACAGAGGGGGGGTTGTTACTGAGCCTTAACCTTTGCCCAGAGTTAGGGCAAGACTAGAAGTTCAGTTTTCTCTGCTTTTGGTGACTGTACAGTGCAGTTCCTTGTGTACATAGCATAGCTCCTAATGTACATAGTACTGCTCACTCAGAGGGTGTATGGCAGTGTTAAGCTGAAACATGAATGTTCTGGATTTTAAAATTACACTTTCCAAATGTTTATATATGTTACATTTTTAACTGCTTACCTGTAATCTTTATATGATAAGTATATAAATTGTTTTTCATTAATATTTGCCTGGAATCGGTCAATTTCCTTTTACTAGTGCATGTCAGATGTGTAAAAACACCTCACTTCCCTTGCTGTCACTTTCTTCAACTTCTCCACTTTTACTGTTTAACTTCTAAACAGCAAAGCCAAAGTGCTCCCAGTGCATCAGCCATGCACAGAGCCTGTGAGAGATAGGGATATTTTGTGCTGCTTCTTGAGGTTTCAGCTTAAAGATTTCCATTAACTGGGTAATTTAGATTGCACATCAATTTTACATCTTCTGCATGAAATCATTCTCTCTCGGGTCACTGAAAGACTTCTGAAGCTAGATAATACAACAGAAGTGCTTTTGAATGTATCTATTTCTCCCCATTGTCTCAATCGTGGTGTTTTTTCCTCCGGCTCTCCCAATCATTACCTTGTTGTGTTTTTCCCTCCCTGCACAGAATACAAACATTGAGATAAACAGTTTACACACTACAGCCCCTTCTGTCATTTCACAAATCACTTCAGCATGAGGCTCTTAAAGCTGCCCAAAAGTCTCACAGTCGCTCCCTGAACTACGGCTGCCATGGCTACGTAAAGGCCTCTCATGTTACACCAAGGGAGACAAAACAAAGAGTACCTGCATCTGATTCCTAAACTGCCTCAGGCCACAAAACCCAACACCGCAACCTAAGGTCCATTTTCTTCAGGATCAATACATTCCATTGGGGAACTTGGAATTCCATCTGCCATATTGAGAACACAACAGCACTTTTCCATCCTGAACCCAAAGCAAAGATCAAGCTGGTGGGTTCCAAGCAGTCTTACTGCAATTGATCATTTTTAGGGCCTGCCACCACAGCCTGCCTTGCGAAGAAGTTGCCAGAAGGCTGCTCAGTTTTGAAGCCCATTAGATGAGTCAAAAAAAATACAAAGTTGTGTCAGGGGCCCAAGTCGTGTCTAAGGCCCTGCCATATTTGGCCCATGGTTATGCATGTCAACAAGATAATGAAGAACACTTCACTGTTTAATGGTGGAACAGTTTGACCCTTAAGAGAAACAATGGATTGGTCAATCTATAGGAACCTAACCTGTGAAAAGAGGAACAATGCACAATGGAGCTGATACTGGGGGGTATCATGAGCCATTGTGGCCTCATCTCACACTCTGGCCACGTGTGAGATGCCGTCTTAACTGGAAAAATTCCAGTGCAGAGGAGGAGGTCTAAGCTGTGGTTCTGGGAAGGAAGGGGAGAGAAGGACAAGATGCACACCATTTCCATCCAGGTGATGGCCTGAAGGTGCCCTGCCTGCCTGCCCCTCCCACCTGAGCACCATGCTCCATCTCCTTCTCCTGCTCAGCAGCTTTTCACAAATCCAGGGGTCAGTGTGTATAATTTACTGCAGCAACTAATAAAATAAATTTGCTTTGCAATCACAATTGTGTCTCAAGTTTTTTAGTCACAGGCATCAAACCACCATCAAGCCCCTAGTGCCACTCATTTCCTGAGTCAACTAAAAGAAAAAACATGCACAAAACCCCCAAGCTAAAACCCCCAGCCCTGTTGTAAAGCTGTTTTTCATGAACTGCTACCACTCTGCTTAAGGAAATCAGCTAAAGCAAACTCAGGCTCCCTGAGCACCCAAACCACTTCTCAGCAGTTCTGTTCCGGGCTGACACATCCTCCCATGCGCGTGTCCCTGCCCTCCCATGGCTGCAGGGCTCGCAGTGAGGCCAAGGAGCCCCGAAGCTCCAGTTCAAGGCTGTGCAAGTGATGCGGAGACCTCTTCCATCTTTCATTATTTGAATGAAGTTAAAAAACCAGAACAGGGACAACTCAAATACCTTGTATTTTTTTCAATCCATGCTCTGTTTGCTGGTGAGGAGCACCCCGTGCTGACGCAGGGAAATGATGTGTCAGCACACATGGAAATCCCCTGGCAAGGGGAAAGGAAGGAGAGGCAGCTTGTAAGCACTGAGGTGGGTCTGTCATGGAAAAAAAAGCATGAGGGTGGAAGAGATGTGGCTCTTGTATCCACAGTGACACCTGAGTGCTGGATGCTCACCTGGTCATGGAGCCCTGCTCCTGCAGGAACTTCTCACCAACACCTCTGGGATTTCCATTGTCCTTCACACAGGCCATGTGGGCTCATGAAGCGAGAGACCTGCGGAGGAAGCAAGAGGGATCGTGAGGAAGAAATGACTCAGGCTGTGTGTGGGCCCACGGTGCAACCTCCATACTCAGCAGGTCATGTGGACACCTGCTCCCACATGGACACCAGCAGGAACTTGACTTCCAGGTGGGAACTGCAGAATGGGCACCTTTATACAGCCAGTGATTCCATGGGAGAGGGACACAGCCAAGAATCCCTTGAGCTGGACTTCCATTCATCTCCAGTTAACATTCAGGGTCAGGCTGGAGGGGACTTGGAGCAACCTGGTCCAGGGAAAGGTGTCCCTGCCCATGGCAGGGGGTTGGACTGAGTGACCTTTAGAGGTGCCTTCCAACCCAAACCATTCCAGGACTCTCCCACACAATGAAGAACACACACAGCTACTCATCTTGCACCAGGTTCTATGTATTATCAGACCGGCTGACAGGTAATAACATGTCTTCTGTAGCAGAAAGCACAACATTGATCAGTAATTATTCAAAACAAACAAAAATTAAAACCAAAACACCAGCCACACATACTCAATGCACAGATCTGCCAGCAGGCGAGTCCCCAGATAGCAATTCCAGGAGGGAATCCTCCCACTGCCCAGCAGCTCAGGGTCTGTGCCAGCTGCCCTAAGCAGTGTAGTCCATGATCACCTGGCCTCTGAGAAAGGTTTTTTAAAAAAAAATAAACACCATATCCTGCTGGCATATGAGCCAACAGCAAAAACATCAGAACTCATCCAAAAAACAGACAAGTTTGCTCCTCACATGAAAAAATATCCAGGCAAGTCGCCTTTCCGTCCTGTAACACACAATTCTATTGGGCTGTTCAGACAGTAACATTGCTGTAGGTTCTTTCGGTTTTATAAGGAGAGTTTGTAACCTAACTTCTTACATTTCAAGTTCCCAAAACTCCTACACCTGTTTTTATGGCCTAAATAAACAGGCCTGCCAATAGGTTGTGGGGTTTTGTTTTCCTGAAGGACTAAGTTGAGGCAGGGGTGAAGCAGGATGCGACAGGGACCAACTCCGCCTGCATTCCCTTCAGGCAGTGCAGACACAAATAAATCCAGCTACCTCCACTTGCACGGCTTCCATGACTTCAGACATGCCAAGACATCTGTTCTGAATCCTGAGGCCTGTTTAGATGGGATGCAGCAAGATTAAAAATGAGCTGAGGGGAAGCCAGCACTGGTTTTGTACAGGAGCATGACAGGGAGAAGACACAACAGAGGAGCACTGCTCCCCTGCATTGAACATTTTGGGGAAACATCTTGATTCTGACAGGGATCCCTTTGGAAAACAAACCCAAATCCCCCAGATGCTCGGCAAACAGGGAGGTAAAAGCCTACAGACCTACAAGGAGTAACAGTGAGGGAGCAGCCCAGGTACAGCCATCCTGAAAGGCACTGACATTTGTACACCTCTATATATTAATCTTTATAAATACAGTGTTCTACATGAGGAACTGTGGAACGATGTCATTCCAGGCTGGTTTCTTTTAACAAAAGCTTGCCAGGGCTTTTGCTCAGATCTGGAACACTTGTTCTTCCTCCTCCTTGGTGTCCCACCCTGTCCTCGGTGGCCTGGGCAGGTGGCTGGCCCAATCCCACGCACAGCCCTTGGGAGTGGTGGGAAGGAGACCACATGAAGAGCTGCTCTACAACTTTCAAGGGTGAAAAGCTAAAGTGTGAGGCAGGTTCAGCTGTCAACAGAGTCCCGGGGAGGCAGGCAGTCATAGCTCATCCCTGGATGACGGCGCGTTAAGGGACGACTGGGAGGGCAGGGCATCCTTGTTCTGGGCGTCACTGTGGATCTTGCCCTGTTGCCGGGACTTCCAGGAGTGTGTTCTGTCCCAGTCCGTTGATACGGTCTCGTTGTCCCAGATGGTGGAGGTCTCTGTGTCGCTGAGGTAGCCCGGCTGCCCTGTGTAGTGCGTGGGGTAAACAAGAAGGGGTTCTGCTGAAAAGGCCTTCAAGTCTCTGGACTCGTAGTACTCCATGTACTTTGTGCTACGGAGGAGAGAAACACCATCAGCAAGAGAAGAACCTTCACTGGTGCCAAGCTTGTCCCTGGGAGACATGGCCAATCCAGGGAGCAGACTGGTCTGGGAGTGGGGTAGGTGCTGGGGTACAGCCAGAAACACATCCTTACAGCCACACACACCTGTACAACCAAAGCCTGTACCCAGAGACTGCCAAGTGCCTCAGAACCAGCCCACAAGCCCTGCCCCAGGAAGGGACAATTCCCCTCTGTCACCTCCTTTGACCTGTGCCAGGAGGACACAACCAAGCACCACAAGGAGAGCCCACCAACCATGCTACCAACAGGATCTGGCTTAAGATCAGTCAGCAAGACCCAGCCTGTGCTCCCCTGAGCCACAGAGAGACTTACACAGGGTGCTTGTTGTACATGATGGGCAGGAATTCATCCACGGGCAGCATCTTGCCGAAGGGCTCAGCCCTGATGAGCTTCTGAGCCCCATGGAAGGAGATGGCATAGCCCAGGGTCCAGTAGGAGTAATCAGCTTCCACCAGGTTCCGGACATTGGGAACAGCTCTCTCGGGCTCCTGCACCTGCATCCTTTTCCGGCCAATGTAGCTTCAGGGGTGAAAAGATCAAGGAGATGGGAACCAAAGTGAATCCACAGCAATTAGGACAAGACTATTCATGTCAGCCAGGGCAGGGCAAAGGTTCAGTCCCAGAAGCAATCCCTGACCCAGCTCGCAGATTTCTATCCTGCCACACTCCTCGCCATCCAAGTCTAATCCAGTGGGTGGTACAGCTGTGAAAGGCTTCCTAAGGGAGCTAACATGACACAGTCTGAGGCTCAGGACTGAGCTGTGCTGGTTCCTCTGTCACAGCAGCATCTCCAACACAGCTGAGGTCAAACAACACTGTCCACCACAGGCAGGGATGGTGCCCACAGGGCCTCCTGGCACCAGCTGCCCCAGAGGGCAGACCTGTCCCGATGGGAAGAGCCATCGAGAAGTCTGTGCCACTGTCCCCTGCACTGCAGCATCAACCTGCACCTCTGCCATGCCCCAGCAGTGCTGCCAACCTCCCCATGCACCCAGGAGCTCCCAGAGGAGCAGGAACTTACATCAGCTCCCAGTCTAACTGGGCTTGCTCGATGTCATCCATCAGCTTCATGAGCTTCCTCTTGAACTGGTGCTCGAAGCGCACATCGTCCTCAATGACAAGTGTCTTCTCCAGGCCCCTGCTCACCACCTGAAACACGAGGGCTCCAACATGAGCACAGTGGCCCCCACGGGTGCCTTGCTGTCACTGGGGCCACCCTCACTTGGCACTGCCTCCCAGACCATGCAGGCAGGGAGGGTGGAGAACCAGTCTGTGACATATACATGATATGCCAAGTCACTGGAACTTGCTCCAGTCCAGATGCAGAATAAGGAGAACAAAACCAGGAGTGGTTTTTTAACCCCATTCGCTTTTCAAAACCTTCTTGCCTTTCTTCTAAGCAAGCTTGCCCCAGGCAGGATATTGGATGGATTGCAAAAACAGTCATGAAAATGTTCTGATAAAAATCACTTAGAGCTGAGGGCAAATGAATCACAGAATCCCAGAATGGTTTGGGTTGGAAGGGACTTTAAAGCCCACCCAGCTCTGCCATGGGCAGGGACACCTTCCACTAGCCCAGGTTGCTCCAAGCACCATCCAACCTGGCCTTGGACACTTCCAGGGATCCAGGGGCAGCCACAGCTTCTCTGGGCACCCTGTGCCAGGGCCTCCCCACCCTCACAGGGAAGAATTTCTTCCCAATATCCCATCTAACCCTGCCCCCAATGTCAGTGGGAAGCCATTCCCCCCTGTCCTGTCATTCCAGGCCCTCGTCCCAAGTCCCTCTCCAGCTCTCTTGGAGCCCCTTTAGGTACTGGAAGGGGAAAGGGGAGAAGTGAAAGGTCAACACTGCATTCAAGAAGACCCCTGCAATCCAAGGAAATCAGTTCCATCCTACACTTCCAGAAACGTGGGCTGGATCCGATGCTCTGCACCAGGACTGGCTATGCACCAGGAGACAGCACCTTTCTGCAGGACCCCCGAGGCACCCCAAAATCCTCACCTCCTTCCAGATGTAGTAGTGGCTCAGGAAGCAGCCAATCTCTCCTCTGGTCAGGGGCCTGGAGGAATATGGGTCCCGGTATCCCGGCAGCATTTCGATGCTGAGAGCTTTGAGCTGACTCGTGTTCAGTGCTCTGGGAAACAGAGACTATCTATCACCATGGCAAAAGAATAAGTCAATTCAAGCCAGACTCGGGCACAGCACGGGGAATGCTGCTGATGTTCAGGGAAAAGCCACACCTTGAGAAATTCCTACACTTGTTTTGCTCAAAAATACAGAGGAAATTACCTTCTTGATTTACATCTCTAAATCAAGCTGACAAATCATATCCTTAACTGCCAAAGACTTCTCATGGGACCGTCAGTTATCTTTAACTCTGCCAAAAACTTCCTGTGGGACCATCCACTTGCCAGGTGCTTGGCTTTAATTAACTTTCTGAGGCCTTGATGGGATCCCAAGTCTTCAAGACCACTAGATGGCACGTGGGCTCCTGTCTCCTTGAGGCCTTTTTGCAACTCACGAACTCAAAATTTCTGCCTTGATTTCTCATTATAAAAAGGTCTTAAAATGCCTTAGAATCATAGAATCATTAAGATTGGAAAAGCCCTCTAATACCCTCGAATCCAAGCATTAACCCAGCAATTCTCCCAGGGATGGGGCCTCCACCACTGCCCCGGGCAGCCTGTGCCAGACCACCCCTTCCATGCAGAAATTTTTCCCAGTTGTCCAGCCTGAACATCCCCCAGCACAGTTTGAGGCTTCTTCTTCTTGTCCTCTCCCTTGTTCCCTGCAAGCAGAGCCCGACCCACCCCAGCTGCCCCCTCCTGTCAGGGAGTTGTGCAGAGCCAAAAGGCCCCCCTTGAGCCTCCTTTTCTCCAGGCTGAGCGCTCCCAGCTGCTCTTCAACAGACTTGTGCTCCAGACCTCAGAGGAAGTTTGGAAAGGGCTGTGTCAGGGTTAATGCTGTAGCACGACAGCTCTGCAGCACTTGGATGGACAATATTCCCAGGAGTTAACTGCTCCATTCACAGAAACCTACATGATTTTAACCTGATTTTGACCTTAGTCTGAACCCCAGTGCCCTGGTTCTCTCACAGAGACTGACTAATTGCAAAGGAAGAAAGAGCAGAACTGCCCCAAATAGATGGTAAGGGAGATCCAAGTGGTGTTCAACTCCCCCCCAGCCAACCCTGCCCTGCTGGAAGGAGGCCAGGGCAACCAAGGAGATGCTGTGAAGCAGTAAAGCACATTCCACGCTGAAAAAATCCTCAAGCCCAAGCAAAACTCACTTTCCATCCACAGCCTCCACTACCTTCACTGCAATCTCCTGCTCGTAGAGTGTCCGCAGCATTCGATCCCGCCGGTCCTTGCGACGCTTCAGGTTGATCATGAAAATCTGGATGGAAGAGAAAGACATCAGGACATCAGACTCCCATCTGGGGGGGAGGGAGAGGGGAAGTCCTGATCCACCTTTCTCCAGCAGCCACACTGGAAAATACCACATGTGTGTTCGTTCCAGGTTGTTCAGAATTTGTCAAAAAGCTGGAGTTGGTTTTGAGTTGAAAGCGTAGAGGCTTTTTCTCTAACAACTACTTTTTATGGATGTTCATGGAGAAAACGTGCTCTTTGAGGATGAAGAAAAGTGAGGGGAGATCAGTTAGAGCCAGGTCTGTAATTTCCAAAGATACAGGATATTTAGGTTTATATCACACAGAGTAACAAGACCGTCTGCAGCATCAGTCCTAGAGGAACACTGACCCACAACACTGCCACTGCCTGGATTTAGGATTATCAGTGGGGCCACCATCCAAGTAAAAGGCTATGGTAAAGAGAGGATTTTTGTGATTACTTCAGGCACTGAATATCCACTGTGATCCCTGCCAGAGCAGAGAGTCAAGGCTGGGAACAGAGATGTCTGGGCAGGGCTCTGTCCAAAGCCTCGAAGAGACTGGTGGAAGGCTGAGGGCTGAAGCCCTCATTGCAGGTAACCCTCAGGGGCTCAGGGATATTTTTCAGTCCCAGTCAGACAGGTACACGCATAGCCTTGTAGCCTGTGGATAAAGTCCTCCTCCCAGTAAGAAGCAGAAAGAATTCCAGCTCAGTACAAACAAAAGAATAATAAATTGGATAAATAAAACGCAGACACAAAGGACAACAGAAAAAACCTGGACCAGCTGTGCTCTAAACACAGATGCTCAAAGACACACAGCTGGATTGAGTTCAGCTTCAGGAGCCCCACAACCAGACGGAGCAGAGCACACCAACGAGACAAAGGCTCCCCTGATCCCCACAACTCCCTTGGTCCCAGAGCCACCCTCACAGCTGCACACACAGGGGCTGCTGGCTCTGGGAATAACACAGACACCAGGCAAACAAAGCCTGGCAGGTCCCTCTCCAGCCTTCTCCCCAGGCATGTTTGCACCCCTGGGGGGTACCCAAGTGGGGGCCTGGATCCCCCACCTGCTCCCAGCTCTCCAATGTCTCTCTCAGGTGAGAGAAATCCTTCCATCCTGCCACTGGAAAGCTGGACAGCTTTCCCAAAGGCCCAATTTCCATCACAGATGGAAGGGAGGCCAAGCTGCTCTGCAGAATCAGATGCAGAGCAAACAGCACAAGAACTGGGGAGTTAACCAGCTTTTCAGCCTCACTTCTGCCTTCTCTTCCTGGCTGGATTACAACATAGAATCATGGCATTGTTTGAGCTGGAAGGGACGTTAAGGATCAGGTGATGAGGAGAAGACACGACAATAAACAGCAGAACAGGCTCCTTACTTCATCAAACCCCATCTTGTCAGGGTGCTTCGGAGGGACAGAGACGTACTGAGACGGCTCCACGGGAGGGCGATCGACTGAAAGAGAGGAGAGACCCCAAACGTCACCCTCGTGCACACCCCGCAATGGACATAATGTGTCTGCAGGTGTCTCCCTCACGGGTCCCCGGGAGCCGGGATGAGGAGCCACTGCAGGATGGGAACAGCAGCAAGCATCACATGGCAAAGCCAGAGCCAGCAGCCATGTGCCAGACAGGCATCAGGAAGAAAACATGGACATGCAGCACCCGTTCCACATGAAAGACGCATTTGATCTGGGGAAGTTGAGGGATTTCTTGGATGGGGTTGACCTGATGTGAAGCCATTATATCCCTAGGTAGAGAAGTGGTGGAAAATTTCAGAAAACTGTGTATCAAAACAATATGAGAGTGGTCAGTCAGGATGCAGACTTTCAAGAGAATGAGAGCTGGGCTGCTGGCAGGAGAGCTCTGTAGGCATTAACGTGGGGGATCCATGTGCCTTGCCATGGCAAGGGCACAGCAACTCACTCATGGCCTCGATCAAGGTGTGCACAAAGTTCTCAGCTTCCTCCTGCAGTGACTGCTGCGGTTTCAGGGGCATGGGAAGGAACCCGTAGTGCTCACGGTTGCAGATGAACATCTGTACTCCTGGGGATCACAGAAAAGCAGAAACTACAATCAGGCCTGCTACCAGGGCATTTCACTGCTCTGTGGCTACATAGCCACAAACACACTTGTGCCAGGACCTCAGTCCCAAAAAGTTCTGCTTCATAAGCAAACAATTCAAAATCATTCCAGTTCCACTTTCTGTTTTGCCTGGCTGGCAGCAAGTGGCCTCTCTCTTAAAACCAATCCCTACTGGTTGCCTAACTAACCCTTCAAGGGCCTGGGGTGACAGGACGAGGGAGAATGGCTTCCCACTGAAATAGAGTGGGTTTAGATTGGATATTGGGAAGAAGTCGTTCCCTATGAGGGCGGGGAGGCGCTGGCACAGGGTGCCCAGAGAAGCTGTGGCTGCCCCATCCCTGGCAGTGTCCAAGGCCAGGTCGAACGGGGCTTGGAGCAACCTGGGATAGTGGAAGGTGTTCCTGAAATGAGATAATCTTGAAGGTCCCTTCTAACCCAACCATTCTATTCTTTATCACTGCTTCCTTTTGCTCTGGCTAGGAAATAAAGGTGATACATTTTCACCTGTGCTGGCAAAGGACTTTGAGGAATACTTATGACAACAACCTTCAAAATGCCAAGTCACCACCAAACACGGTCCTTTCCTCTCCAGGACTAATTTTTACTGTGCCCTGAAGATTAAAGGAAAATCCCAGGGTGAGACACCAGTGAGGAGAACAGATGTGATAATGTAACACCCTTCTAAACTGCTTGTTGAAGGTGGGAAACAGACAGTGCAAAGCTTGTCCTCTGAACAGATGCATTTGCAGGGCACAGACTCACCCAGTGGGAACATCCCAGCATCAGCAAAACGCTTTTCCCTCTGGGATGACAAGGACTTGCTCACCACTGGCTGTAACTCTGCCTGTTACATCAGGCAACATGCTCAAAAGCCACATCCAGAGAAGCCAAGGGAAGTATTTCCGTTGTTTTTCATTGAGTTCTGGTAAGGTCCTTTATTAACTAACCCCAGCCAAAGGTGCTAGAACCCAAGCAACTGGCCAACAACTGTCTTTGTATTTTTTTTTCCTTTTTTTTTTTTTTTAATGAAACAAGCTTAACCAGCCCCCTCCCTTGAGGAAATAAATGAAAAGCAGACACTACCTGGTGTGCTGATGCTTTCATCTATTAGTGCCCCTAATCAGTGGTATTTTTAGTAGAGCAGAACTGTCAGCACTAATGACCCCGGTGTTTCTCTCATTTTAAGTTCTACAAGTAAATTGCTGGCTATGCTACTTGCCAAAACACATTCAGCTGTCAGCTGCAATTTAGTTAAATGGCAGAATAAAAAAATACTACCTGCTGACATTAATGGATTTGGCACTGATCTAATCAACGGATCTTATCTGGCTGACTGATCTCTGTTCTTATCTTCCGCTGCCTTGAACACACTTAATCTGCATGGATTCACACCAGTGTTCCTGTTCTGTCTGGGATAAAAGGTACTTGAAAATGGTAAAGCTC
The DNA here is from genome assembly GCA_013397865.1 of Struthidea cinerea. Lineage (NCBI taxonomy): Eukaryota > Metazoa > Chordata > Aves > Passeriformes > Corcoracidae > Struthidea > Struthidea cinerea. The sequence continues at coordinate 115,881 of VZTI01001291.1, read as the reverse complement.
CCATAAAGTGGGGATGGGGACTTACTCTCCAGCTCTGTTTTTATAATAAAGTTAAATGATTGCTACATGGGATAGAAAAACTACAGGTATTTGTATTCTTATTCTTAACAGGCTTTAAAGGCAGTGTCCAGGATTTACAGTCATAAACTTAGGACACACATACAGTCATAAATTTATAGTCATAAATTTAGGACAGTCATGTCGTAAAACCACAGCTATAGTTAAGGAACCAAAACTGCCCCCACTTCCCTGTGACCAGACCTTCCTGCTGGCTGGCTCAAGGGCTTCAGAGACCCAGGCTGAAAGGCAGCTCAGGAGATCACGGAATCATGGAATGGTTTGGGTTGGAAGGGACCAGACCATAAAGCTCACCTCATTCCACCCCTGCCATGGCCAGGGACACCTTCCACTGTCCCAGGTTGCTCCAAGCCCTGTCCAGCCTGGCCTTGGACACTTCCAGGGATGGGGCAGCCACAGCTTCTCTGGGCACCCTGTGCCAGGGCCTCCCCACCCTCACAGGGAAGAATTTCTTCCCAATATCCCATCTAACACTGCCCTCTGGCAGTGGGAAGCCATTTCCTGTCTCCTGTTGCTCCACCCCTTGTCCCAAGTCCCTCTCCAGCTCTCCTGGAGCCCCTTTAGGCACTGGAAGGGGCTCTAAAGTCTCACCCAAGCCTCCGTTTCTCCAGGCTGACCTGGGTGACTAAAAGCTCTCCTGTGAGTGCAAGGGGCTCTGCAGAGTCCAGTGTTGGCAATAACACACCCGGTCTGAGTTTTGTTCAGAGTCAGGACTCCCACACAGGCCACATCTGCTCGCAGAGGTGGAACCACCTCTTTGGAGTATCACAGAACAGCTGCTTCCAGCAACAGATTCCCTGTTGGAAATCGATGGTTTGATCTGAGGCATTAAGCACAGCACTTGGCCTGGACAAAAGCCAACATCATTTCTGACTTCAGGGAAAGTAAGTGAAATTACTCCAAAGAGAAGTTTACCTCGAAGCTCACACATTATTCACATTTTGGAACTTGGATGTCATCCTTTTCTCCTAGGTGATAAAACTCAGCCCAGGACACAAGCCAACAATCTGAGCAGATCAATGGGCCAGACAGCTGGAGCAAAGCCTTTCATGTCATGGGTCAGTCCTGGAAAAAGCTAGTGTTCTAGGATGGAAGGAAAAAGTGATGGGTTTGAATCCTTGAAATATTTCTGAAGCAGCTGGAGCTAATGCACTGCAGTTACCACATGGGTTGGAGGCTGCACTTCTGGGAGAGCTGTCAGAGGGAAGAAGTGGGGGGGTAGATTTGAAGCAGCCTGCTTTGCTCTCCAAACTTAAACCTCAACTCTCCTCTGGAGCCAAGACATGGCACTTGGGAATATGGTTCAGTGATGGATTTGGCAGTGCTGAGGAAATGCTGGACTCAGTGGCCTTGGGGGTCTCGACTGTGATTCTGCACTGGTGTCCTGACTGAAAGTCAGGACCCTGAATCTGCTCTGCAATTCACTTCTCACCTCTGTCCCCCAAGGGTTCCAATTTCAGCTCTTGCTGCCTCTCCTCCACCATTCATCATATCTGACACTCCTCATCCTCTCACAGCTGATTTTGAGAACGCCCTGCTCAGTCTGCCAAGACAACAACATCCTTTTTGGTGCTGTCAAGATCTGCCAACCAGACCCACCGCTAAAAGGGAAGCTACAGGCAGCTTGCGGCTGCTGTGCTGGTCTGGGAACAGTGGGGAGGGAGGCTCAGCCTGCAGAACAACAACAACAACAACTACCACCGTTCTTCCCTTGGCTTTCTCCCTGCCTGTCTGTTCCCAAGAGCAGCCCTTCCTGCTCTCCTTAACTTTACATCTTCTGCAGAGGACAGGGAGCACCGACTGCACATCAGAGGACCCATGAACAACTTTTCCCTGCTAATTCACCCCAGCAAGTCACCAACCCACTCACGATCTCTGAACAGAAGGCACTTATGGGTGCTACTGAGGTCTCACCAATCCCTTTTTCCTTATAATGCCCCAAACTCTTCCCTTTTCAACACAGCAGGCAAAGAACAACGCAGATGGCCATTACAGTCCTGGGAGCCCCCTTCAGCTCTGACACTGCTACACACAGGTCTGCCAGCCTGGACTCTGCTGGAGACAGAACACTCACAAGAGCCACTGTCCAGAAATAAACGGGACTAAACATCCTCACCACAGGCATGAACGGCAGAAGCATCAGGCACTTAAGAGACAGTGACCTCTCAGCGACACCTGGAGCTCTCTTCAAACATGAGCAGCCAGAGATTTCCTCTCCCTGGAAGTACCCAAGGCCAGGCTGGATGGCACTTGGAGCAACCTGGTCTCATGGAGGTTGCCCATGCCCATGGCAGGGTGTTAGAAGGAGATGAGCTTTAAGGTCCCTCCCAACCTGAACTGTTCTAGGATTCTATGGTTTAAGAAGAGTCTCTTGCCCCCACAGATCTTTTGGAAGTGGTGACTTTAGACACCTCACCCCCAGACCACCTTCCACTCTCCCAGCACCCACCTGTGTTCAGCTGCTGTGGCACAAACCAAAGGCAGAGTCACACGTTTTGTCTCTGAATTATTGCCCCATCCCAAGAACAGCCCCCACATCCTTTGAAGCTAGCAGCAATCCAAAACTGCCTTTCCAGTCACTTGCTGCTGGTTGTCCCTGACCGGATCCCAGAGAGGAAAGGGAACAGGGTCTGAACTCCCTATGGAAGTCCACCCAGGACTTTTGGGCTGTGAACCTGCAGTGGAGGTCTGTGTCTCTCTGGGAGTGACCCCTCCCCAGCAGAGGCCCTGGACACACCTGCTTGGCGACTGGAGAAGGCAAACACCATGATATCATCGAAGCTCCAGGTGTAATCCTGGTGTGGGGGGTAGAACGTCAGCTTGGTGGAGGCCTCCTTCCTCAGGTCAATAAGGAATGTGGAATGGATCATGGGGACAGCAAAACAGCCCATCCTCTTCCATTCCCGAATCAGGGGATACTCCAAGGTCCTCCTGTAATAGCCCTGAAACCACAAAGAGGGGGCTGTTGTTACAAGAGATCCCTGTTTCAAAGCTGTTCCTTAGCAAAAGCTCACGCCCTGACCTCTCCAGCAGAGGTTCACCAGGGCTCGACTCTCAGCTTTTTCAGTGTCTCCCATTTGGAAAGGGCTCAGTCAAGTATTTAGAAACAGTCTTCATTCCAAAAGTTAAAGATTGACCTTCTCCCTGCTTTTTAGGAGCTCTTGGAGATCCAAGCCTTTCCACTGCAAAATTCCCCTGCAGTGGAGCTTCAAACATCAGGCTATTTTCTCCTGGCTCTTCAAAACCCTTTCTGCACTTAGACTCTCCAGCCTGATCCTGGAAGCTGCTGAGCATCCATGACAACCTCCACATTCAACAGGCACAAAGTCCATTTAGTATCTCAGAAAGTAGGATCTGCAAATTAATTCTATCCATGACTTTTTAAAAAATCATTTGTTGTCACTGCAGTGAAGGCAACATCTCAGTCTCCATCAGCTGTGTAAGAATCCCTGCTTCCTCCATCCCGGGGCAAGCAGGTTTGACACTCACTCCTGACTCTGCCCAGGGAGGCACTTCAGTCAGCTGCTGGGTAATTCCCTGTACCCAGGAGCTCTGCCAGCCTTCCAGCACTCTGGGTGCAACACCCAGTGTGTGGCTCACGTGGGAATAAATACACTGAATTCCTCCAGGAAGAAAATCCTAGAACACCAAATTGACATCTGGATGGTTGAATCCAGAGCAGATTCTGGGCTTTACGGAAACAATGAGTCACTAAAAGAAGTTAAAGCTCCATTTATGTTCTATTTTCCATGAGCATTCAGGCACTGGCTGAGCAAATGCTGGCAGAACTGCTCTGCCCTGGGCTATGCGGGGCCACGGCGTGGTGCACGTGCCTGGTTATGGATCGGCCATCTCCCTCTGCCCTTCAGATACACTGTGACCATACTGTGAGGATGGACCATCCCAGACAGCCATCCCGACTGCCACAGGAAGGAGCATGTGGGAAGAGATGTGACTGGCATTCCCACCAAAGGAAGGGTTAACATGCCCACCCTTTAACAGACATCCGAGAATGCCTGCAGGTGAAGATGCCGGACACTCATCTTTCCTCCTCCAGTGGCTCACTCCGGGTTTTTGGGGCTGTCCCCTGCTCATGAATCACGAGTAGGCAAGGAGGGCTCCAACCCCCCTGCGCTGCTGCTGTGCTGCATCTCCCAGGGTTTGCTGCGTGACAGATAAATGTCAGCCTGTCTGGAGCTGGGCTTGGCTCGCCATGGCTCGGTGCCGGGGGGAGGCCGTGTTTCAGGGTGTGCTCCAGCTGTTATTCCCTCCCCAAGTCCCCTGGGAGAGCAAGGCTGAGCACATGAAGCCCTAGGACCGAGCGCAGAAACAAGAGAAAAGGAAAAATAAAGGGAGAACTTTCCTGTTCACTCCAGCAGGATTTTTTTTAAACTAAATTTTGCAAGATGCCTTTGCTGGTTTTCCTCTCTCCTTTCCTCAGCTAGTGCTGGTGATGGTGGAAACTTCCTACTGGAGAGATAGGGCTGGGGCTGGTGCACATGGGCAGAGATCCATTCAGCCTGTGGAGCAGGGCTGATGTGCCCCAGTGGAAAACCCAGCTGACTCACAACTTAGCTTCAAAAACTTAAAGCACAATCAATACCTTTGCTATGAAGTTTATATCCCCATTTTCCAACAAAGTAAACAAACCCAAGTGAAACAAGTAAACACACCTCACTACACCCCTTTCCTTATCTCTGTATTTACTTCCCAAGAATTTGGAAAGTTCAGGACCTTTTCCTGCTATTTTTTATCCAATTACTTAAGTCTGAACTGTGGAACTCCTTGCCAGAAGATGGTGTGGGTGCCAAAAAATAGATTCAGACAGGGATTTCTGTAGAACAAAAAAAATCACTGAGAGCTTTGAAGACAAATATATTCCTCAAAAATCCGGAAGGCCATTGCCAGAGGATAGAAAAGTATTTTGGGGAAGTAACACTCACTTTTTTGCCCTATCCTTATACTATTCCCTCGACATCTGCAGATGAACCTGTGCTCTGACCCAATGCAGTTGTTACGTGGGTCAGAAGTAAGATGAAAAGGTAACACTGAAAAGGTAACATGAAACTCTAATTTTTAGGTTCAGCACCAGTACCTGGTACATGCATACTTCAGCACACACAGTCCCTACAAGGCAAAGGATGTTGCCCCATTTCAAAAATCTTGTTCATAGATTAGAAAGATAACTTAGACACAATGGAGCACTGTGGAAAGAAAAGCAAATTCCTCTTGGATTAGCATCACTATACAGAGAAACTGGCCTAAAATTATGCACCAAGGGTTTTAAGGCCATTATAGAAACATGAAACCACCTTTAAAAAATTCTGATCCGTTTATCAGTATTTTTTGTGTGGTTAGTGGGATTGTATCACATGTTAACACCACCTCAGCGCTACAGCAGCTTCTGGTCAGAAGAAAAAGGCTACAGCAGCAGATGGGAAAGCCCACAGAACAGGAAGGATGCCTGCTGCTCCAGAGACAGGGGCAGGAGCCCCTGGAGGACACCACTCACACAAGTCCCCAGCACCCTCCACGAGGTCACCTGCCTGGGGAGTGATGCCACACCAGAAGTTGGAGTAGAGGGAGCGGGACTCGAGCATCGGAGCCACCAGTGTCTTGTTTTCTGCTATCAGCAGGTTCAGGGTCTGGGGGTTGGTCAGTAAATTATCTGCATCAATAAACTGGAGAAGGAAGAGGAAAAAAAATTGTTAATAGATGAAACAATATGATTCCCCTGATGCTTTCTTGGGAATGAGGCAGCCAGAGGCACATGACCAGCCCTGGTGTGGCCACAGGCCCAGGGCAGTGCCTGTCCCCTGTGCTGCCACTGCTAGGGCACCTCTGGCCCCTCACAACGAGAAAAGACCTTGAGGGGCTGGAGAACGTCCAGGGAAGGGAATGGAGCTGGGGAAGGGGTTGGAGCACCAGGAGGAGCTGAGGGAGCTGGAGGGGCTCCGCCTGGAGAAAAGGAGGCTCAAGGGGAGACCTTGTGGCTCTGCACAACTCCCTGGCAGGAGGGGGCAGCTGGCGGGCATTGGACTCTGCACCATGGGAAGTTTAGATTGGATAGTAGGAAAAATTTCTTCTAAAAGAGTGGCCAGGCATTGAAATAGGCTGTCCAGGGCAGGAGTGGAGTCACCATCCCTGGAAGTGTTCAAAAAATGTGTGCATCTGGTACTTGGGAATGTGGCTTAATGGTGAACATGGCAGGTAAACAATTGGACTCAGAGATCTCAGGTCTTTTCCAACCTTAACAATTTTATGATTCCATGAGGCTGGCAAAAAACACCCTAAAAGCAGTGAGCTGGTGGGTTTGACTCCATAGGGCACAGGGCTGCCACAGGGAAACCTGGGGGCAGCTGCCCCTGGGCACAGCAATGAGATGGGCAGAGATCTTCCCTGACTCCACACAACCTCATGCCAGCACAGGCACCAGGGAGCTGCAAGGGAAAATAACATCACTGAAAATTCAGGATGAGTTCATTCTGTGAAGAGCATCAAGAACAACTCCTAAACTGCCCTCACACCTCACCTTGCTTGGAGGCTTTGGGAACAATCCCCCTCACAGTGACCAGGGCAGCATCTTCCCACAACTGCTCTGCACAACTATTTCCCTTACATTTTACCAGGTGGGGCTTCAATCTGGGTACCTTGCAGGTACCTCCCACCACCAGGACTGTGTCAAATCCTGATACCTGTGGAAAAAGCTCCAAGCTTACCCAAGGACTCACCTCCCTCACTGCAAAGTCTCTGGCTCACCAGACCAAGAAATGACCCATGACATCTCAATTTGTCTTTAGATGGAGAGAAAACTTTTTGACAGCCCCCAGTATCCAAGTGAGCACCTGGAAAGCTTTTGCCTGAGGCCAGCTAATAAATCAAACTTTGTATTTACCAGGATATAGTCTGACCACTTCTCCCGGGCAGCACGCAGGGCAGCCTGTCGCAGCTTCATCACATGAGTGAATCGGGAGCTTGGCCAATGTTTTGGCCCAATTTCTTCTGGGTAAGACCTAGAAAAGAAAAAAGAAGCGACTGTAATCCATGTCTGGGCTTCATTACATCAGAAAAAAAGAAAAAAAGAGAAAAAAGAGAAAAAGAAAAAAGAAATGAGAAAAAAGAAAAAATAGAAAATAGAAAAAAGAAAAAAGAAAAAAGAAAAAAAGAGTTCCCTTGCTGCCTTCATTATGAAAGCAAAACAGCATTAGAGTCACCTCAGGCAACCCAGGAGAGGTTTTGAGCGAGAATAATTCCAAGTTCTGTGCTGGCATGAGCACAGAGGGCATCAGAGAACAAGCAGTGCCACAGTTTTCTGATGACCCAGCAAAGCAGCACCATCCAACCCAGGAGCTGCTGTGGCAGCAGAGAGGGGACCCCTCCAAAGTGACCTGCAGCTCACTGACCCCTCCTGACCTCGGGTACAAACCTATCTGCCCTCTGCTAGGCTGCAAATCCAGCTCCCCTCGGCCCAGCAGAACCAGCAGAGCTGGGATGTGAAGATGAAGGCAGCCGGGACTCCCCCGGGCTCCAGGCGTTATTAGGAACTGTTAACACATCCCGGGAACAGCTCCTAAATCTCCCAACACCCGGCCCCACAGGCCCCAGCACGGCAGCAAAGTCACATGCGTGGCTCTGCCTTCAGGATCAGCTCCAGACGCAAAGGCTTTTTAACAAAGATGGAAGGGAACTCAGGGGCAGATCCCAATGAGGAATAAAAATCCAGGAATTTGAAACAGTGCCAGTGTAAGTCAGGGAAGGAGCTAAGAATTTCAAAAGCTTTCTGCAGAACTTAAAAAGCACCAAGTCTGGCAGGATGAAGAAAACTCAATTCAAATGAAAGGATTAAAAATGTCAATAAAACTAGCATTCCCTGGGGGTTTGTACCACAAACTCCCCATCACTGCAGTGAGGAACTCGAATATAAAAGCAAGCCAAAAGGAAGGGGAAACTGATGTAATTTTCCTTAATGGAAGAAACTGAAAACAGAACAAACCCAGGAACAGCTGATCCTAAAAATAAATAAAAATGAAAGTAATAAAAATCCAACACACCATATTTCAAAGCAATGGTCCTGCAAGTCATGCAAAGGCATAATATGTGGAATTAAATCTAGTTCTCTGGCTCAGCACTTACTGAATATTTGATGTCTCAGAGCTTTCATAGATGCTGTGGAATGGGCTATAATTTCTCTGCTTCCTCTCAAATAAAGAATGATAATTTTAATTCCCTGTAGCTCTTGATGTAATTTGTTTACCATGCAAACAGAGCATCTACAGATGCTAAATAACTGAATGGCAAATAATTTCTTCCACAAAATTCTGCATGAGGTGCTTCACTGAAGTCAGAGACCTTGCTACAGAGACCTTATCTTACTTTTTCCATAAGAACACAATTTTAATGAGACAGATTCCAGAAAGCAACTAAACCACATTTTAATGCTTGGACATTTAGTACAACTCCCGGTTTGGAAAGAGAAAACCTCAGGAATTTGGGCTGTGCAACCAAGAGCCTCTCCCAGGTACTCACGGGGGTTCCTCCATGGGCCTCCACTCCACATCATGGTACAGGTGCTGCACATTCTTCAGCCACTCCCTGAGGATTGCTGTGGTGTTGTCAATGTTGTGGTCAGTGGCTGCCCTGGCAAAGCAAGAGCAAAGGGAGCACATTAGCACTAGGTCTGTGCCTCTGCTTTACCACGGAGTGCTCCAGTTACCAGTCCAGCCACCAGAAAAGACAAGACACGCAGTTGGGGTTTAATCCCAGCTGGCAACTGAGTACCACCACTGTGGGATGGGGAAGGGAACACTGTGGGCTGAGATAAGAGCCATTTAATAACTGAAACGAATAATTGAAATGTGCTGTTGGTGGAGGGAAGGGACACAGTGCTCGCTGAAGAGTGTTTTTTTTCCGTCAGGGTTGAGCTGAACAGACTGGAACAGGAGGCAAAGATTCACATCCCTGACAGCAATCCCATGGAAATGCTCCCACAGGGACCACACGCTGCTCTCTGCCTGGGATGCTCAAGCCTTCAGGTCACAGGACAAAAGAGCCAAGTCCTATCCCAGCTGCTCCTCCCCAGCTGCCTTCCCTGGGACCAGGGCTTTGCACACCCAGCATGGGGCTGTGGCAGATCCCACCACAAACTCCTGTCACTGAAAGGGCTGGTCATTTTTCCCAGCTGGAGTGGGCAGGAAAGCACAGCTCAGCAACCTCCACTGGGAATTTATAATCCCTTCATATTCCTCTGGGAGTACAAATAGTCCCACAAGGTCCGGTGCAGACAGTAAAGACAGTGTGAAACACATCACTGAGGGGAGGTTGCTGGAAGCCCCCCTCAACTGCTATACATTTATTGTTTCATCCTCCAGCTCGAGAGACCCAAAGGCACTTCCCAGAACATCCTCCATCTTACTTAAAGCCAGAGCTCCCTGTAGCCAGGGGAGGACATGCAGAAAGGAGCCACATCCCAAACCCTATAGCTACTCCAAAGCTATTTCAGGAAAATACCTCCACTCCAAGTCACCGTATAACCCTACAGATGAAAACCAGGGCATGAACCCTTTTCAGTTTGTGCAACAGGAACATACCATTCCCATGCAGTCTAGCCTGCTTTAAATTAAAAAAGAACCAAGAACTTGGATTTTCAGTTTATTTATGACCAGAACACCACAATCGCTTAAGGCCAGGAGGCTTATTTGTTGAATATTTATTCCTGCCTGTTGAAACAATAAATAGTGAAAGTTCAGCAAGTGAAGAGAGGCTGGTTCCCGTGTCATTAACTGCTCTCCTGTGACAGAGCAAGTCTGGGCTTAGTCATGGTTTCAGGGTTTGCTTTTGACCAAGACCGTGGCTCATGCCGCACTGTAGATCTAGTTTGCAACGATGTTCGAACTGGACTAAAACAGTCACAGTGTTGACTTGGTGTAAGTCCAACTTGCTCCATGTGTTTTATGGATGAAGCTCATCCCCTGGAGCCCATTTTCACACACTTCCTTGGACTCCCACAGCCACCAAAACATTTCACATGTCTCATTCTGCTTTCCTCCCACGTTCCAGCTGCACAGTCAGCAAACAACAGCTCCAGAATTCCTAAAATACCAGAGAACTGGGAAAATGGCTTCATGTTCATGGTCATCACTGGAGTTGCATTGGCACAAAGAAGGTGGCATCGGGGCCACACTGCAATTGGGCACCACACAAACGAGGCCGAGATGACGGCGGCCACCCCGGGGAATGCCAAAGGTCATCCCACAACATCCTCTCTTCCAGGTACAGACCGGCCTTAAGGACCATGGAGACCCTTAAAGTAAGCACACAGCTCCCACAGAGTCAGGTCCATGTGCCTCTTTCCTCCAACAAGCCTTATCCCATTCTTTCTAACCTCATCCCAGTCCTTCTAACCTCACATAATATCAGTGGGGACGTATGAAGGGATGTGCTACAGCTGGGCAGGGAAAGGGGAAACTTCAGCTGCATACATGTCAAATTAATCTCAGTTTTATGTTGGCTGCTGCCATCTCAGCCAGGAGATCCTTCTCCATTCAACTCTGTGCACACACAAGGCCAAAATGTTTTAGATGGGGAACTGTTTGCAGGGATGTGCAATAGAAACCCAGAGCTCTCACATGAAACACAAATTTCCTGGACAACGTGAAAACATAGACTCATTCAACCTCCGAGAAAAGAATTACCATGATGGAAAGCTGTTTCCTCAGTTGCTCAGAGTTGCTTCATGAAGCCCAAATCTCTGACTAGCAGAAGAAACCTTGAAGTTGAATGACAGCGACTGGCAGAGTTAGAGCAAGACCTCCCCAAGCACAACAAGGGGGTTGAAGGATGCTCTTCTTATCAAACCTGGAGTATTCCTGCTCCTGGTAGGGCAGCAGGCCCTTGACAAAATTCACCCTGGAAGACACCATCAGCCAACATCCTCCAGCCAGAAGGGAGACGCGCAAATGGGAGCTGAAGGGATCTCTAGATCTACCTACAAGGAATCTGCTGGAAGAAAATGGCATTTTCCAACCCAAACCATTCCATGATTCTATGACTTCACCGCCCAGGCTGTCATGGTGATACAAGGAAGGTAAATTCACATCCCAGTAGACCTTTGGAAGACATGGATGAGCCAAGGCTCTGGCACAAAGGAGGGACAGCTGTCTCCAGGACTGTGCACCCAGCAGCATTTCTAAGCCCAAAAGTCCTCAAAGGCAATAAAGTCTGTTCCACCCTGGATAAAACATGCCCTATGACTAGCAGTTTGGCAAACCTTTGTTTTTCCAGCTTTGAGCTCAAAAAACCCAACCAAAAAAAAAAAAACCAAACCAAACCAAACAAACCCCCCCAAAAACCCATACAACCAAGCCATTACAAAAGTAGTTATCACTATTAGCTCCAGAATAATTAATTTAAGATCAAACAGTATCAGCACTGACTCCTACTGTAGTATGTGAACCAACTCACCTTCCCCCCAGAAAAAAATAGCAGCTCTGGTATTTGCAATAGCACTGTGTGGAAAAACAGGCACATACTTTATTTTTCCTTTTTTTTTTTCCCCTGAAATGACAACCCCTGCACAAGAAAAACAAGCTAATTAAAATGTGAGCAGGACTCACTGGGAGCAGGAGCTCCTCAAGCCCTGAGAGGCACATCAGGACACTCCACATTATGAACACTTCTTCTGTAGCACTCCAGCACTTCAAGAAGCCAAGTACACAGCTAAGACTTCAGTTTGGTGGTGAGAACACAGCACACAAGAGATGCTATCACCTCTGCCCACTTGCCTGTCCTGGAAAAGTGTTTTTACTCCATCCTCTTATCCTTACTGGTCCATGATCTGCATTTGACAGGAGTGGATCACTGCAACCCAGCTCCACTCATCTCACCAGGAGCACGGCTTGGCCACATGGCCCTTAGATTAAGGCAGTGCCTGGATTTTTGGGTGTATTTTCTGAAAGCAGGTTGGTGAGCACAGCACCATTATGTGTGTGGGAGTCTATCAGCAATATTGTTGACCATGCATCAGGTTCAAATCCTGGTTTTTGAGTGGATCAGCAACACCATTTTCAAGAGCTGATTAAAAACATCTAGAATTTAAAGAAAAAAGGTCCCCTACAAGATTTACAACCTGAAGCCTGTGCAACACAACAAGCAAAAATGGAGGAAAAAATTTCTAATTCCTCCCACTCTTTTCAGAAAGAAAGTTTACTAAATAGACCAGAACACACCTCCAGATGGACACCTCTATTCCAGTAACATGGCAGCTTTTCCTCTGCAGATTTAAACCCATTTCCAATAAACAGCAGTCAAATTTTTGAAAAGTTTGAGTGAGAATGTTCATATAGGGGCTTCTGTCGACATAACTATAACCACTTCAATATTTACTTTGGCTCTAACCAGGAGTAGTACCATGGACACAAGCCCTCATTGTTCACGCTCAGTGAAATACCCCCTCCCAAAAAAACTCATGGATAGTGCACAGTGGAAAATCCAAGCACGACATTAAGCACCTCCTGTTTTAATTAAGTAATGTGAGCAGCAGTATATGAGGAAAACGGCTCCTTTTACAAACTGCTTGTATTTTTAGCTTGATAATGTCTCCTCAAATTATGTTTGCAAGGGGGAGTTAATTTAGGCTCTCCTCTTTTCCTCCCCAAAAAGTGAATTAAAAATAACAATCCCCCTTTTTCACGTCTTCACACTCTGGCCTGTTCTCCCAAGCTATTTCGTTTATTTACCTCAGGCACTGGGTCAGAGGAGAAAATTTTCACCTTCACCGTCTGTACAGGAAAAATACTAGAGGACAGAATGCACCCTGTGTGCCGCTGGCTTGTCAGAGTAGAGGGTCATGCTGTGACACAAGCTGAGGCAAACTCCACAGCCAGGGCCCTGCAGTAATTTTCCTACTGAATTTAACATTTACCACCTTTTCCCTTTGGCAAACAGGGTGGGAGGGATGGCTTTGACCAGGGGTCAGTGCTTCACCTTCAAGCAATGCAGAGCCGAGTCAGGACTCGAGGCAGCCAGCTTTCAAAACCAAAAGCTGTAAGGAGGCTCCTTTCCCTTTCTGTCAGTGTTTTGAAGACCACTGGGCTTGAGGAGGGTCTTGGGTTCACCCTTTACGGCTGTGAGGGCCAAACCTGGACACCCAGGTTCAAGTGGGTCCTTCCTGTCACTCCACTGAGAACATGCAAAGGATGACAGTGGTCAGGATGCTGCTGATGCTAGGGTTGCATTCAAAGTGGGTCACAGGAAGAGGATGCACACAGCTTTCCAGGGCTCCTGCTGCTTCCACACACTGCAGAACTAAGTTGTGAATGCAACCAAGTCCCAGGAAACCCCAGAGATATCTATTTTAACTGTCTCCCTTGGTTCCTCTCTGCCTGCAGGGATTCTCTGCCTGCCACAAGGCTTGTTATAGGATGTGGTCCAATACTGAGTTCCATTGAAGCAAGAGCTATAGGTTGGCCGTGTGCCCATAACCCACAGGGTCTCCTCCAGAGCGAAGCCCAAAGTCAATGGAAAGGCTGTTAGTAGATCATTCCTAACAACTATAACACAGAAACTGGTGACAAAAGCACCAGGACCTCCCCTTGGCCATTTTCCACAAAGCTGAGCAGCAATAAAACATTCAGAGAGAGGCTACAGCTCAAACCAAAGTGATGGAGGAAGCACATTTCTGTGTGCTCTGTTCCAGAACTTGTGCTAACAGAGGTGCTCAAATATTCAAGGACAAAGCTCAGCCCTCAGAGCAGGACTCAGCATCTTCCTGAGCACCTTCTGAGCTGAGCCAGCAGCAACAGGCACTGCACAGGGGTTCCCCCCGTGCTCTGGGGAGACTCCAGGGATTTCAGGCCCCAGAGCATCGGAAAATCCACACCACTTCATCTAGCCCCAGCCACTATTAATAATTTACTCCAGCAGTCCTGTGTTTCTTACCACAGAATTAATGACACACAAGGAACAGGGCACAGGATGGGAGTTTTAACCTCCGAATTGTTTAGATCCTGCATAAAAGCCTTTGGCTTTCAGTCCCTTGAGGCAGCCCCAAGAGTTCCTGTCTGAGTGGAGCTGAGCTCCTGTCACCCAGGCTGCCCTGCTCATGCTGGGTGTGAGATCAGCCCAGCCAAAAATAACTGAAAAAGCAGAGTCCAGCCACAGAGCCCCAATGAGTCAAACATAAATTTGGATTTAGATTTCCCAAAACAAGCAGTAAATAAAGTAACACACAAGTCATTTCTCCCTGCTCTTTTTGTCTGAAAGCTGCCAGGCTTAGAAAACCAAGTCAAAATATAAACCCCCCCGAAGTGGCAGTTTCCACTGTGAGCCAGGGATGAATCCTAAAGAGGAAGGAAAAAAACTCAAAACAAGACAGAAGCAAAACACTTCTGAAGCACAGTAAGAGGGATTTAATTTCAGCTGTGAAAATGTCTGTTTTTACCACAGATCAAGTCCCTGGAAGTGTCCAAGGCCAGGCTGGATGGGGCTCGGAGCAACCTGGGATAGTGGAAGGCGTCCCTGTCCATGGAAGGGGGTGGAACGGGATGAGTTTTAAGGTCCCTTCCAACCCAAACCATTTGATTAGTCTATTGCATGATTTTAAATGGAGTTACTGTCAACTACTCTGCGTTCTCCTGCCCAGGATCTTCCCCAAAAGCAACAAACCAAGCAGGGCTCCCTGTATCTTTCCAAACACTCCCCCACCAACAGGCAGATATGGCTCTTGCTCATCCAGCAGAGACAAGACTCAGGTAATACATGATTTTCTTTTTCTGGTCTGCCAGCCCTATCTCACATCTGTGAATTTGAGACTCAGTATATCAAATCTCCCAGGTACCAATGGGCTCAGGGATAACACACCCTGAGACAGCTCTCAACAATGCAGTCCAGAGACTCTGAACAGATCCAAACCATCTAAATCACTTACTTTAGCACAATTATGCTCGCACACTTCATTAACAGGGCCTGAACATTCAGCCCCAGTTCAAAGAACTGTTTAAGCATTTAAGTAAGTTGCCAAAATTCTAATGTATGTATAAGACTTTTTGGCTTCATAGGGACTTTGCATTTATTCTAGGGTTTCCTTAATTAAGGACAGATTTTTGGAAGTACCTTCTTTTGTTTTTTATTTTAACTTGGTCCCCAAGCCACCTGGGCCCAGATGGGTGTCAGGGAGCTGCGTGGGAGCGTGGAACCAGCAACACAAGCAGCCCTGCTCCTCGGGCTGGGCAGCTGTACAAGAACAGGACCTCACAGCACAGGAATGCAGCACACAGGGCTCCCCTCTAACTCTTTCCCCGTGCCCTTCAGCAGCTGTGGATAATGGATTTTGCTGGCAGCAGCACTGATTTTAAAACCTTCAATGGTCTTCCAAGTCCAAGTGAATGACTCACAGATGTATGTAAGTGTGTACATACTTCTGTACACACCAGGATCTTTGCTCTTTCCATGCTACCTCAAGAAATACCTCACTTTCTTGTCCCCCACTCCCCACGACAGAATCACGGAATCCCAGAATGATTTGGGTTGGAACAGACCTTAAAGCCCATCCCATCCCACCCCCTGCCATGGGCAGGGACACCTTCCATGATCCCAAGTTGCTCAAGCCCCATCCAACCTGGCCTTGGACACTTCCAGGGATCCAGGGGCAGCCACAGCTTCTCTGGGCACCCTGTGCCAGGGCCTCCCCATCCTCATCATAAAAAAATTCTTCCTTATATCTAATCTAAATCAACCCTTATGGCCCCCTCATGCCAAAAGTCAAAAATTCCTGTGTAACAGCTTCCCTGGCATCCATGTAATAGGAATTCTCTCAAAGTGCAAAGGAGGTTCCTGCTGCTTCAATCCCAAGTCCTCTCTCCGTCTTGTTTTAGTTCCCCCCATGCTCACCCGGCTGCTAAGCTTTAAAAGAAACTAAAAACCAGCTGCATCTTGTGAGTACTTCCAAGCAGATTTGGCTTCAAGGGAACAAGTCCCCTAAGGGAAGCCCAGGAAATCCCATATATGCCGGATCAGGGTGGTGACTGGCCTCCGAAATCAATTGTTCACAGGAGGAATTAATTGCAACAGTTGCGCAATTTCTGAAAGGATAGCTTGTTCCCAGCAGCTAACTCAGACACCAGCTGATGCAGCTGTTTGAGATTAATGCAAGTGTGTAAGCCACTGGGCAGGAACACTGGGATTTAGAAATATTCTTGGCTCTGCTAACAAAAAAATGGATGGGTTTCACATTTAGGTGCTCAGTACCACTGATTTTTCCACGGTCACATTGAATATGGGCCTGTACCATATGCTAAGAGTCCCCCAAAACAGAAACACCTGAAAAGCTCTGGGTCTCTGCACCAAGCCTGAATACAGAGCAGTGCAAAGGTCCCAAAGCCTGCCTCACCCCTGGTGAGAACACTCACACCATGGACCATCAGACACCCAGCAGGGAGGGAAACACAGACCCAAGTCCTTCAGTAGCTTACTTTTTTAATTTATGGGCTTCTTTTTCACCCCTGGAAAAAGTCAGAAGCTTGCCCTATAAGTACCAGTAAGCACCCAGTGCCTGCCACCTAGTCCCACACCACCCAACAAGAGCTTTCACCAGTTCTACACAGAATCACAGAACCATTGAATTGTTTGGGCTGGAAGGGACTTTGAACTCATCCCATCATCCCCCC
>VZTI01001291.1:0-99111 GCA_013397865.1 Struthidea cinerea | reverse complement strand
CCTGCCATGGGCAGGGACACCTTCCATTAGCCCAGGTTGCTCCAAGCCCTGTCCAGAGATGAACAGGATTAGCTGAACATAGCCAAGTTATGTGGGTGAGGCTGGTATGTTCCATTCTTCCCAACTGTCTAAGAATGTACCTTTCCAGGCAAGACATTTTTAAGAACTCTTGACTAAAAATATGAAATATGACTTCATTACAAATAGGTTTTCATTCTAAACATCCTACAAGACTTAAAGCAATTTCAACACACAGAGAAACACATTCTTGCTGGAATACTGTATAATTAAATGACTACAAACAAGTGATTTTTCATCTCATGTCCAGTGCTGGCTGACAGAAACAATGTAAGAAATTAGGGAATGAAAAAGGAATATTTTAATTCACATCATTAATTTGGAGTTCAAGCAGCAATAATTAACACCCCAAGCTAATTCTGGAGCAAAGGACAACTTCTTTTACCAACTGAGAATCTGCTCTGTGATCTGGAAATTGGCAGGATGTTTCGTGTGACACTGGAGAGCTTTACACAATAACTGACCCTTTCACGTGAAAACTTTGCTGATAGGCAACAATAAAGCCATTCTTCACAAAGGTTTTCAGCCAGCTTTTCTTTGAGGCCATCACAAACCTAAAATAACAGAATAACAGAACAAGAGGAAGAGCTCAATGAGTGGCAGCAACAGTGTTCTCTGAGATGAACCCCAAATTTAGCATTTGGAGAAAAGGTCCAAAAGCATTTGGAGTAGGGAAATGTAAGAACAGGCCATAAATTGCTCTTCCTACAAACAAAGTGGCAAAGGATACTTGGCTATCCAGAAGGATTTTGCCTCTGGAGAGAGAAATATGGCTATGTTTATAAGGGCAGGAAATGCTCAAAGTTAAATAGTTAATGAAGACCAACAGTATTCCATATTTTCACATCAGAGTCCCTTGAGCTTTCAAACTTTATCCACAGCCTGATTTCCTTCCCCTGCAGTGCCCTTCAGAACACAGCTCACCAGCCTCCTGAGGGCTGAGGGAAGCCCTTCACTCTGTTCAGTAATTTACAGTTTTTGTTAGAAGGCTTTCAACAACCCCTGTGCAGACCCTGCAACAGGACTGCCACCCCAACAGGTCGGTTTGAGGTCAGCTCTGCACTCAGGGCTGATCTCCATCCATACCCTGTGCCTCTCCAGTGGACCAGGAATTCCTTTGTTGTTGCTGCAGGCTGAATAGGACTGTCAACAGGACAAGAGCAGCAAGCCCTCCACAGCTGTCTCTGGCAGGCTGCTACCTGCCTCCATACTCAGGTGCACAGAGACATCCTGAAGAAAACCTCGACAGTAAAGCATTCGGTGCATGTGTGACGATTCCTGAAAAAATGTGGCACAAATGCTGGGAGACACCTTCCAGCTCAGCAGGGCTGGATGTGTGCATCCAGGGAAACGCTCACTAAGTAACAGCTTGAAAAATGCCACCTTCGCAGGCTTTGCAGTCATTGCAGGGGTCCACACTAGACCTGCAGAGCTGACTGTGGCACCTTGTGCTTTTCTGTGCCCACCTCCGAGAAGGCTCCTTTGACCAACACACAGAATATCCTGAGTTTGAAGGGACCCACAGGGACCATCCAGTCCAACTCCTGGTCCTGCACAGACACCCCAACAATCCCACCCTGTGCATCCCTGGGAGCGGTGTCCAAACGCTCCTGGAGCTCTGGCAGCCTCGGGGCCGTGCCCATTCCCTGGGGAACCTGTTCAGTGCCCAGCACCCTCTGGGGGAAGAACCTTTCCCTGATCTCCAGCCTGACCCTGCCCTGGCTGAGCTCCAGCCACTTCCTCAGCTCCTGTCACTGGTCACAGAGAGTGAAGAGATCAGTACTTGCTTCTCCCCTGCCCCTTGTGAGCTGTACAGTCAGAGAAGGCTGAGGCCCACAGGTGCCCCACCGATACACATGCATTCCACCAGAATAACAATCTGCCCTTGTCTGGAAAAGGGGAGTTAAAGGCAGGAAGAAAGTCTGGACTCAAGACATTGTCCCAAGCTAGTGCAGCAGCCTCACCACAGCGTCACCCAGTACAATACCAGCAATGCATCCCAGGAGCATCCCAGCAAGCCCCAGCAGGCTGGGACAGCTCCTTAGCACTCCTGGAGCACACAGGATGATGAGCCCACTGTGAAGTGTTATATTCCTGATGCACCACCACCCCATGGAAAAGTCTAAACGCAAGAGACAGCAAGAACAAATTGGAGGACATTTGGCTGAAGGACTCTTGGCCCTGGTAAGCTGTCCCCCAAGAGAGCAGGGGGACCAGCCCTGGGTTTCCCCTTCTGCTGGCAGTGCACACACAGGGTGTCTGCCCACACCGTCCCTGCTCCAGCGCCGGAGCTGCTCACAGAAATGAGCTTGGCTGAGCCCACACTACAAACAATCCCCCGGCTAATTTGCACTCAGAAATATGACTCTGCACTTCTCCATGAAAGGGCTCACTGTCTGGGCATGGAGAGAGCTGCAGCAGCAGCATGTGCCAGATGAATGGATTGTTACAGACACATGGAGAAATACCAGCGTGGCCGTCAATGCGCACAGGGTTATTGTTAAACCAACAGCTCTTTCTGCCATGCTCTCACAGAGGGAGCTGTGCCAAGTTTAAAGATTTGGACCCCGAGAGAGAGTTCCAGGCTTGCCTTGCACAGGCAAAAGCAGTTACAACAATTTAATTAAGTTTTTCCTCGCTGCTTATGCAGTGAAACTCTTTCCACCCCAAGGATCTGCAATGCTCCCATCAGGAGCGGATGATACAGAACACAGACCAACCTAAGCCCAGTCAGGAAGGGTAATTCCATCCCTGCCCCTAGAGCTGATTACCCTCAGGGTGTGTTGTACCAGGTACCAGACTTACCAATGTTACCCAGAGAAGCTGTGGCTGCCCTGTCTCTGAAAGTGTCCAAGGCCAGGCTGGACACTGGGGCTTGGAGCAACCTGGACTAGTGGAAGGTGTCCCTGCCCGTGGCAGGGGGTGGCACTGGATGGGCTTTAAAGTCTGTTTCAACCCAAACCGTTCTGGGATTCTGTGATTACAGAAGCAAAGTCAGTGAGACTTTTTCCAAAGTAATTCAACTTCAGGGTAGCTTGAGAACAGTAGTTTTCAAACTGTGATCAGCAGATGTCTGTGAACTATTTCTAGATTGCTTGTGAAAGGTAATAAAAAAACCTATCATACCCTAGTCAATGTTTGCGATGCAGCACAGGAAAAACATGTTTGGTTTATGCTCAGCCAATGGAATACCACTCCCCTTTCACTGCTGCTGGAAGGGTCAGAGCCAACACCCTCCCCAGGATCAACACTGCCCACTAAAACCTTAGTGTGATCCCCAGCACTGTCTCAGCAGGCAGCACAATGAGCTGTCTGTGCACCCAGAAACTCACGGAGCTTTAGACACTAAGAATAACTTCAGTTTATTCTTACAGAGCAAGATAACAGGGCCAAGGCTGGCATAGGCACATCATAAACACTCCTGCTCTTCTCGGCAGGCTGTGAATTACTGGCTGCTTGCAGGAAAACTGGGCAACCTTAAGGATGATAAAATCCCAGGTGTTTATAACATGTAGTACAGACATAGAGAAATAGAAACAGAAGTAAATTTCTTGATTGCTTCTTCTACAGCCTCTGTACAAGCAAGTCAGTTACCTTTGGGATTAAAAACATTAGCACAGAATCTGCTTTCAAAATACAGTCAGGAGGTACAGCAAGAAAAGTCAACCAAGGATCTGTAACAAATTCCTCACGAGGAATGTTTTACATCTTGTATCTCACAAGGGACCCAGGCACTGCCCTAGACCACAGCAAGCCTGCAGGCAGGCTGGCCTTCCTCCTGCTGCTGGAGCACATCCTCTTCTGAGCTGCGGGGCTGTCCCAAGGGGCAGCCAACCCAACTGCTGCACAGGGGCTTTCTAACACAAACCCTGGACTGGTCATTCAGCACCACAAGACAAGAATCACAGAAAGAACCCCTGGAGGTTAACCTGCCCCCCTTCCTCTAGCAGGGCCACCAAGACCAGGTTGCCCGGAACCATGCCTGGATGGCTTCTGAATGTTTCCAAGGATGGAGACTCCTTTCTCTAGTGGCCAGTGACAGGACAGGAGAAAATAGAGTGAAGCTGCACCAGGGGAAGGTCAGGTTGGACTATTAGGAAAAAGTTCAGAGAGGGGTGTCACTGGAACAGGCTCCCCAGGGAAGTCATGTCACCTACCCTGTCTGAGTTCAAGGAGATTCTCAGTGAAGCTCTCTGATACACAGTTTAGTTTTAGGTAGCACTGTGAGGAGCAGGGAGTGGGACTCCATGACCCTTACGAGTCCTTCCAACTCAAGGTGTTCTGTAATTCTATTCTGTAATTGTGTTTCTGCAGGGATCAGTCAAGTTTGCAGGCAAGGGAAAGGCTGTCCTCACTTTTACAGCCAGACCACTGCGTCCATTAAGTCTTTTCCAATCTTAATGATTCTATGATTCAAGGCTTTGCCTAGAGCACAGCATGGGCTGAGGCAAGGAGTGGGACTGATCTGTCCACAGCCAGCCTGGCCCCTCACCATGTAGCCCAGCAGTCCTGGGCACCCCAGCCAGCCTCTGGGCCAAGAGCAAAGTAACAAGAACATCCTGGTAGAAACCAGGAGAAATCCTGGTCCAAGAGCTCCAGGTGAATGCTGGGGACAGCACAGCTCCACAGCTCAGACACGGATCCTAACCTCCAGTGCGGCCTCCAGGTGCCATCTCACAGGCAAGTCACATCACAGCCAATAAGAGATTTGCATTATTGATCCCACTGAACACTGCCACCTGCTGAGGCACGTTCTTAAGTCATTCAGGTGTGTGGCTGATGGGAAGCCAGAGAATCCTAAATGGCTTGGGTTGGAAGGGACCTTAAAGCCCGTCCAGTGCCACCCCTTGCCATGGGCAGGGACACCTTCCACTAGACCAGGTTGCTCCAAGCCCTGTCCAATCTGGCCTTCCAAGAATTCACAGGGCTAACACCTCTCTCTAGCAAAGGAGAAGAATTTCTGCTTTAAAAACACTTTTCAATCTGACCCACAGTATCAAGAACAAGTAAAGAAACTTCAAAACACAACAGCAAAAGTTAGCCAGGTACCGGATGCTCCTGGAAAGACAGAGGCATGAAATCCACCCATGCTCCCTCCAGGTTCATCCAAAGATATCCAAGGTGCTGCTGCTGGTGGGAGCCACCTGAAGCAAGCTAATATTGTCCACAAAACACATATCCCAGGATGCTGCTGCCTGCCATATGGTCCGGAAGGTGCAGGTCAAGACAATCTGTCGTTAAGTCAAGGCACATGCACCAGCTTTACAGTTTGCACGAACATTGAAAAGAACCATACAGAAAAGGTAATGCAAGAAAACTAAAAATAAAAATGCTCCGCATGGTTCCAACTGGTTTGCCACTGTCTCTGAATGATAAAATGGCAAGTGGCTGCAGAGCTTTCACCTCTACAGCAGGAAAGAGGTTTTCCCAATCCACAGCATAACCATAGGAGGAGACAGTTTGGGAGCCAGGCTGTCATTCTAGTGGAGAAAACCTACAGAAGAGCTGGAGAAGGACTTTGGACAAGGGCCTGGAGTGACAGGACAAGGGGAATGGCTTCCCACTGCCGGAGGGCAGGGTTAGATGGGATATTGGGAAGGAATTGTTCCTTGTGAGGGTGCTGAGGCCCTGGCACAGGGTGCCCAGAGAAGCTGTGGCTGCCCCTGGATCCCTGGAAGTGTCCAAGGCCAGGCTGGATGGGGCTTGGAGCAGCCTGGGATAGTGGAAGGTGTCCCTGCCCATGGCACGGGGTGGGACTGGATGAGCTTTAAGGTCACTTTCTGTGATCTTACATAACACTGCACTCACCACCCAGGCTTTAGGGACTTACTCATGCCCCCTTCATGGATTTAATTAATTCAGACCCTGTTTCCAAGCACTTCAATGCCTCCAGGAATCTCAGTCTCTTCAGCACATCATATCTTCAGTGCACTGTTAAACTGAGTTTGATGCTTGAGGCCTGACCTTCCCCCTGTGTCCATCTTCCAAGTGATTTACAGACCCTGCTCTTCACCACCTGCACAAAGCCTGGTCCCCCCCACCACCCAAGCACGCAGAGGATGTGGGAGGCACCAGCCAGGGTGATGCCCAGGGTGCAGTTTGTTCCACCCACACTCCACAAAGTGGCACAGACAGAGGATAAAGCACCCGAGTTAGTCACAGACTCCGGAATATCAGATTTTTGCCTTTTCAAGGATATTCAGAGCTTCAGAGAATACCCTTGAAAAGAAACCCAGCCAGAAATACACAACTCATTTAACCTCCCATATCCTGGGATCAAGGAATCAGCAACAAAAAAGCAGAACTAAAGTGTCAACACTGGAGATCCGACCAGCTCTTCCCTCTCAGAATCAGCAGTTTAATAACCCGACCAAAGCATAATCCCTGTGAATTTATGAGACACACCTACAACACAGAGTATTCAACAACATCAGAACAGACATTTCCCCTGCTCTATTGCAAATTCACAGCACACAAACACAGCAGGCTTCATTAGCCTCTCCCTGGCACAGGTTTCACTTGGCATAAAGGACTTTATGCCAAACTTTGCTTTCACCAACACTAAACTAACACTTACAGTCATCAGTGAGTTATTTTAGAGTTAGACTTCGCTGAAGCCAGCATGGAACTTGAGATTTCATAATTCTGGCCTAATTTTCCTCAAGTAGCCAGTTACCTTGGAAAACAGAGGTTCTCTGAATTGCATGGAAAGGTACACTGCTTGAAAAGAAATGGATTATGTCATATTTGCTGGCAAATGGCTGAAAATATTTTATACATAATTAAGAGAATAGAAAAACAACCACTGCAGCCAAGCAGGAAAAAATATATTCAACCTTTACAGATGAAGTAGGGAGTTTTCCTGGATGTAATTTTGTCCATCCCATTTCAGATGAAGAAACAGCTGAAAAGGTGACAACCTCATATGCCGACAGGATTCTGAATAAGGGGGGAGGGAAAACGCAACAAGCACCACTCTGCTAGCATGAAATAATGAATTTATCAATTAAAAATCTTCTGAAGTTTTTCCAGACAGATTATACAGTGTTCTTGCTTTGAATGGCTAAGTGTGCTCATCTGCAACGTACCTCTGGGAATGAGCTGATGTGAATCACAGAGGTCAGAGGCTGTGCCCAGAAGGCCCCCAAAACCCACAGCAAGGGTCTTAACCTTGCCCTGAGGCAGCACTATAGCTTCATTTTACAGAAAGGGAAACAAAACCAAAGAGATTAATGGATTTTCACAAGTCACAAAAAAAGGAGTGGGTGTCAGGCCTGGGAATGATAAAATAAGCTAACACTCCTTCCAAAATATACACTGAAATAAACTACAGATATTCAGCTTTTGTAGAGCAGTTTACTTAATGCATTCACAGGGTACTTGTCAGACTAGTGGTGAATTTGTGGCCATGGCAATCTCAAGAACAACTCTTCCTCTGTGTTGCTTTTAAGAAACTCTCACAAGCTCACAGGCAAAATCTCTCTTCCCATCCAAGCATTTTGCCTTCAGCACTGAAAAAAAAACCACTTTGAGTTTTTGGATATGGGGTTCATGATTTTTAGGGTTTAGGGTTTTAAAGCAGTGAAGTACTAGTACTGGAGAGAAGAAAAAAAATTTAAAAGCAAAGTATTTCTACTTTAAATTCCAAATACTTTGGGCTAGTTAAAATTTCTGGATCTGAATCTCTTCCATTTGTGATCTCATGCTTCACTCAGGGATATAGAAATCCACATGGCTTCTCCTATGGACACACATGTGCTGGACACATGGCTGCTGTGGGGTCAACACACGGGACATACTACGGATGCCAGAGTCAGAACACATTCCCTCTTGGAAAAGACTGACTCTGGACTCAAACTGATGGAAAACTGGTGCTGTGCTGATGGCTGACTTAACTCTAAAGAGAAGACAAATAAAAACAGTGAGGTCTTAACTCTAATCTTGTAAGCTAAAGGCTCTGCAGCCCTCTGTAAGTAATGCGTGTACATTTCCCAGCTAAGGAAATGGGATCATGAAAACACAGGGACACTTAGAGGATGAGATTGCTTCCACTGCAGTACACAACATCACAATCCTCCCTTCTGCTGGTCTGTTCTCTTTGTGTGGATTTCAGGGAGCAATCACTGGAGAGGGAAAAATCTCAGGGAGCACCCACTGAAGATGGGCAAATCTCTCGGAGAGCCAAGCACTAAAGGCTGCATCAGCAAGTGTGCTGTGGAGAAGAATGCAAATGCACAATTTATTTTATCTCTCTAAGGTTTAATCCTGACCACAAATGCACAGTTTGAGGATAGGCAGTTTTTTCCCCCATCACTGCCTGTAAATTTACATCACTAATGTAAATAAAGAGAGGAAATGGGCACTTGGGTCTTTCAGTAGCCAGTTCCTAGGAAACTGGGTAACTGGAAGCCCCACAAAACACACACGTGCCTGTATTCTGCAGAGCGTGGTTCCTAACCCCGCCATTTTCCAATGGGTAAGATTCCCATCTTAGCTATCTCCATTCCAGGGGATGAAGCGCACAAGATAAAGTGTGTTCCATCCCCAGCACACCTGCAGGTGTTGGACTTGACTGTCCCCTCAGGGGACAGGGACAAGTCAGGGACATGCTCCAGCCCAGGAGCCCTCGCACGCATCACCATGCTTGTCCAGCAGCATTCCCAGGCCTGGACATTTCAGTTCCCTGGGGCTCTGAGGCAATTTCAAAGGCTGGAAAACTGGATTTTTTGAATACCTCAGCACAAGGCATTGCTGTGGTAGGGGTGAAAGAGCAGAGAATGTCCAGCTTCAAGGAACCCCGAGTCCCTTGGCTGAGCATGCAGGAATCTAGTCCCAGGCTCTCCCTCTGCCAGGGATAAATGCCATCCTAACCCCAATCCCTGCACTTCACAGGGAACAGCAGATAACATGCCACAACTTCTTATACATTACAAATTATGCACCCGCTCCATACAAAATAACATAGACTGTCTTTGAAGACTTCGGGGTTTACACAGAGATGTGATGTATCAGCAGACAAATTGAAATCTAACGGCTTATTTTATTTGCTGAAGCTATTAAGTTTCTTAGGAGTTATGTTCAAAGGTGTTTAATAGATCATTTAATATGACCTACTGCACAGTGCAGGCAAAGCATCACCTAATGGCCCCATATGGAATTCAGAGATTTAGCACCACCTGCTTGACTCAAAAAAAACCCCAACAAAACAAAAACTCACCAAAAAATCAACAAAAAAAACCCCAAAGCAAAAACCCACCAAAAAAACCCCCACCAAACCCCAATCCAAACCAAAAAAAAACCCAAAAAAACCCCACCAAATAACCAAAAACCCAGTACTTTTTTTAAAAAAATTATTTTCATCTGAAACCATCTCAGATCCTTCTTCTGAAGCCTTTCAAATAATCCCTCAACAGCTCCATCTCAAATCCACACAATAGCAGCAACTGACGCGCAACATCAGCTGCTAGGGAACAGCTGATATGTCATAGAAGCACCAGGCCACTAGAGGGATTTCTTAAATATATGAAATAAAGATAGGTCGTGGAAAAACTGAGGCTGGTTCTGTCTCCTTCGAGAAATCATTCTGCTCTTAAACTTCTGCCAGTTTATCAGTGGCTGCAGTTGGGTAGAACCTTTGTTTTGAGGAGTTTCATTAACCTCTTCAGATCATGTAACCCAACACAAGATCTAATTAGCTGAAATCTAGGGGTTTGGGCTCTTTATTTTGGTTTCTTCCAAGTATATTCTTAACTTCTATGCCAGCACAGAACTGGACGAAATATCCCTTTGTTGGGTCAGTAGACCTGGAAGAAATACATCCTCCTGAGCAGGAAAGGCTGGAGGTTTGGTCCAGCCATATGTCCGAACTATTAGAACCAGATGTTTTCCTTAACCCCTGGGTTGTCCCAAAGGTGTCTTTGTAGCACCCAACAAGCCACACATCTGCAGGAGCAACAGGAGCCTTGTCAGCTTCGTCAGGTGGGCGATTACTGCTGCGAGATGTAACACACCATCATTTCTCCTTGGAGATCTCAGAATCAACCAACACCACTGCACAACGAATTGGTGAGTGTAGAAAAGAAACCCTGCTTAGCCCCAGCCTAGCCCTGAACACATACTCGTCCCCCCTTAAATCTGCACCACGTATATGAAGGCGGGCTCATCCAAAAAGCCAGATGGGAAGTTTGTAGGCAAAGCTGCTGGAAGCACCACTGACAGCAGCTTAATTCTTGCTCTGTGAAACATAGCTTCCTTCAAGGCTCAGGTATTAGGCAAAAAATCCTGGCAGCAGCCTTCGTTTATATGAAGTCAGAGCAGAGTTCTGCCAGCAGACGGCCATGAGCTCACTAGTCTGAAATAACAGCTCATTGACAAGAGTTTTTGTGGAAGCAATAACTTGTTTGTGTGAGAAATAAAGGGAGAAGGGGGAGCGAGTGTATGTTAGGAGTGATAAAAAACGTACCACAAACACACTCAGTTACTTAACAATGATAATTTCCATTTAAATCCTGCTTCAAGTAAAAAAATTGAATTAAAAAGAAATCACAAATTAAGAGACAGTATTTAGCAGCAGTGACATTTTCATATTCCAGTCACACACACTGAACTTACTTCAGAGTGGTGTTTTGAAAAATGAGTGCAACCAAAGTCTCTGAAAAGCTGAAGGAAGAAAATACTTGAGGAGGCAAAAGACCCAAAAGCAATTATTATTCTCTACTAACCAATTTAGAGGAGTCTGGGTAGGCTCCTCCAAAACACTGGAGTCCATCTCAGAGACAAATAAATGGGAACCCCATCCAGAGCTTCCTACTGAAGGAGCACATATCATCTGGAGCAAACACCAGCAGCATCCAGAGACTGATTTATGTGATTCAAGTAATGCTAAGGGAGTAAGACTGGGAAAACTGAGCACAGCACTGGGCTACTGCTCTGTTGTTCCAAGAACTGGTTATGCTAAACCAGATACAAACACCACAGGGTACATGGAGTACTTGGTCCCTACCAGCAGCTGGCTTTCTAAACCTCCAGGGCCTGAATAACCTGCTTATATCTCAGTCTGCAGCAGTTTGGAACTCCTAACCCCAACCCTCACCCAAGATGTCCTGTGCAGCAAAAGGGAACGGAAAGGATTCACCTCTACCAACATCCCACCTCCGTCTGAAAGTGAAGGAGTTGGAGCCAAGCCAAACTAGAGAAGCTATCGAGTTCCAGGCACTGAAAGTACAGAACTCTAGCTAAAGTACTTCCAGAAACCCTCTGAACACACAGAGAAAAAATGCCATCCAGCCAAGTCAACACCAATCTGCTTCCCAACTCTGCCAGCACGCAGGATCCTGCAGAAAATTCAGATCTCCAAATCTTACTCCTCATCACAACCCTCTAAGGAACCCCAGTTCAATCCAATATGGCATCACAAGACCATATCAGACACCCCACTATAATCAGCCCTTTTCTCCATCTGTAGGATCTGCAGAAGTAACTGAAGTTCTCAAAGTCTTCCCACTCCCAAGACCAAACTCCACTTTAATCCCTCGGGCAGCAAGGGATCATGTCCATAACACAGGAGATTATCCAACCTTGCTCCCTACTGACACTACTCCTCCTCCTGACTTTTTAAGCCTGTACAACCCATCAGTAAAACAGATCCTCGAATATTTAGATTTCCAAGCCTGAAAGCTAACCTCAAGCTATTATAGCTATTCTCCTGCTGCTAATTCTAGCCAATTCTAGCCAAGAATTAAGGACAAATAAAATGCAGGCCAGCAGTTCCTGAAGACACCTGAACTCCTTTTAATTCTTCAGTTTACAGAAAAGATAAATAGCTTGCCTTTTACTGTTTTTCCAAAATGAAAACACAAATCCTTACCTTAATCATGCAGTTCCTATGCTGACATGTCTTTCAATGTCTTTTTTTAAATAAGGATTTTTGTTAGTCTAGTGTAGTGACTTTTGCATGTAACTGCTGTGCTTTTCACTGAATTGTAAATATTTTTGTCATTGTCTTTATGGGTTATGGTGTTAATTACAAGCTCTGGTTAGATGACAGGAATGTATTTGTTGTCTTCGTTTAAGAAGAAGAATTTGCAAGAGTAAAAACACACCCTCAAGGGGACGCACAGCATTAATGTGCAGCGGCCAAGGACACACTCTGGAACACCCCATCGAAAAGGGAGAACAGCTCCCTGGAGCAGTGCAGCCAAGGGCAGAGCTCAGCACCTGCTCTGCTCCTGCAGCACACACCACCACCACTTTTCAATCTCACTTACTTTGTTTTTCTGGTTTTCTTTTTCATGCAAAGAGGATGTAACATTCCTGCTTCCTCACATGATCTGGGGAGGGTTGATGATTGATGGAGAGAGAAGCGTCTTGCTGCAAAGCTTTACAGGTCACGTTCCTCTTTGCTTCCTAGACATAAATTGTGGGAACAGAACACGTTTCTCACAGCTCTTCCGGTCTAAAATCACACTTCCTAGCTAACATCTATTTACAGCTTGCCTGAAGCAGGCTTTTGGTTATCTAATGATACAGCAGTCCAACTACAGGAACTTGCTTAAGTTCAACTTGGCTGAAGTCTGGTAGGGAATAATTCATGTATTTGAGCTAAAAAACAGAGGAAAAAACCAACCAACCAACAAAAAAAACCAAACCAAAACCAAAACAACAAAGGGTTTGCATTTGTCAGAGTTTTAACATTTACCTTCCTTGTCACAATTAGCAGTTCAAAGTAGGAATGTTGGAGAACAGCCTTTTCCTCCAATCCCGAAATGGTTTGGGTGAGAAGAGTCCTTTAAATGTCACCCAGTCCAACCTCCCTGCAATGAAGAGAGACATCTTCAACCAGACCAGGTTGCTCAGAGCCCCATCCAACCTGACCTTGAATTTTCCCAAGTACCTTGTAAGAACAAGAATGATTGAAAGTACTGAGGAAATAACTCAAACAACGACCTTAAATTCTCATTCTACCCCCAAAGATACAACACAGCACCCATTTTAAGAGCAGCTGTTGACCCAGCAGCAAAACCAAGGTTCTGACCTGCTAACTGAAGAGATAAGCACCTGCTATCAGCTCCAGGCTATAAACTAACCCTTCACAGTTAATGCAACCTCACTGTTGCCACTGGGCAAAATTCAAACCAGGCTGTAGCCACACACAATCTTCCCTCTGCAGAGAGATCAAAGTGCAAAACTAAGCAAACAATCCTTTTAGAATCAAGGGAAGCCTGTACCCTGTGTGGGGAAAGGAGAAAAAAGCATAAATATAAATCATGTTTTTCTTCCTCACAGGAAAAAATGTTTAAAAAAAAAAAAAACCCAACCAAAAAAAAATCATCAACAACAAACAATTCCCTTTTGGAGCTGAAGCCTTACAAAACTAATGTGAAAAAGCTTAAATGAACCCTACCACGGCACTGTAGTTTACAGGGACTCCCACTATCTTCTGCTTCAGCATGAATTTAGATCCTCATGAGCTCCAGGTGGGAACAGCCTCAAAATCCCGGTCCAGATCAAGATCTGCTTATCTTTAGAACAGGTGTGTCATCCCTATCAGTCCATCCAGACAGAATGAAAGGTAAATAGCTGGAAATCTATTCATTCCATGTATTACAACCATTCAGGCAGCATGGATGATACAAAGATCTCATCAACATCCATGTTTTAATAAATGAAAAAGAGCAAGGACAGACTTTGGTGAAGGCATATTCCCACCCCAAAACAACACTATCAGCTTTCATGCTGTTTTACCTGATTCTACAGTTAGTTACATGTTAGTAAGGGGGAAAAAACATACTGACTACTTAAATAGTTGGTCAGAATGAAAGCAGAAGACACATCAGCCTTCACTCCTGAGTAAGGAGATTTCACTTCCCAAAATGTCTAACAGCTACCTCAAATAAGCAATCACTTCTCCCAAAGAAATACAGGAAATTCTGCTTTATAGGCCATTAACATAATTTCAGTCTTCTGCGGTGAATTCAGTCTCTAGTACAAAATTTAGCCTTTTTTCAGCAGAGCCACATCATGTCAAGAAGAGGAACAATGTGTTATGTTGCAAAAGTTTATCACAACTGAAGTGGTTCGCATAAAACTGTGGTGACTGAACTCCATTTGAAAGCATATACCAGATCCATAGTCAGATGGAAGAAGTTTAAAATCAACGTGTTATTAGGCCGTCAACTTTTCCAGAAAGAAAACTGGAATAATTTTACAGTAACAAACGTGCTCTGGCCCAAGGACACCAGATATAGATATACAGACAAATGCATGTGCCTGCACCAAAGCTAATCATTTCATGTTTAAAAACTGGATTCAGGCACTGTATGAGGCAAATTGTACACAAAAAAAATTAAAAGAGAATCGCGTTTTTCTTCACTGATGAGCCTATTAGCAGTGCCACATGCCTGTATGAAGGAGCTGGGGATTCACAGAAGAGGGGAAAAAATCCACCTCATAGAGAACACCAAAAATTTGCTTATTCCTATCTTTCTTTACCCTGACATTTTGGTGCATGTGGGCCCCATCTAGCTGTAATCCACTCTTGGCCATGAGCATCATCAACGTGCACGATGAATACCACCAGAATAAAGGAAATGAGATGCACAGAAATAGACTGCAATAATACGAAGTCTGAGATATCATCCCACAGGAAGGAAATTCCAGGTTCTGACAGACAGCACCCCACATCACCTCAGTCCTCTCTCGACCCTGTAGCCCAGATGGTACTCCAGGGAGCCTTCTGGGACGAGAGATGGCAGCAGTGCTGGGCAATGTTCTGCACACCATGTGCATCACAGACCTGTTTTTAGAGAATCCTGACCCAGTGCATGAAGAGTTTCAGTCCCAGGGGACTCAGATAAATAATTGCAGGTGTGTGATAATTTACATAAGAAATCAAAAAAGCCCTTCAGTCTCTGGTTCAGCACAAATCCCTGTTTTGCTCTCCTCAGGAAGGGCCCTGCCAAATTTTCCAGGGACTGACGCCTCTCCAGCTGTATTCAAACACCTGGGGTCTCTTCCTCAGGAATCTGATGGGCAGTGACCAGGCAGCTTTCTGAAAAGACGATGTGTTCCGCTTTACAGGAAATGCAAAAGAGAAAGGAGAAAAAGTGGTTGGAACAGCAGCCTTTATCCCAAAGGTCTGCCACCCTCAGCCCATGTGAATTTCCAAGACAGTCCTGGACAGTGACAAGCCGCCTGGGGTTTGTAGAGTCTCCATCCCTAGAGACGTTAAAAACCTGAACTAAAACAGTGCTAGGCAGCCTTCACCAGAGCTGGCTTTGAGCAGGGACCAGCCAGCCTTTGGAGGTGCCTTCCAGCACTAACCATGCTAGGAGATACATGCATTAGTTCAGCTGGAGAAGCACTGGGGAAGGGAAGAAGACTTTGTCCCTGTAATATGAAGATGACAGCAGGAATTGGGCAGGCTTCCCCCTGGATCAGACCTAAATGATCCCTACTTCCAGATTCGCCAGAAATAAGGAGCTGAAATAGCTGGTGTGACAAATACAAGTGAAATTGCCCCCCTTTTTTTGTTAGGGGCAAATTAACAGGAGGACTTAACAGCCAATACAGGTTGCAGCTGGTCCTTGGACACCTTCCCACAGCTGCCTCCCACCTTCCCCATACCTGAAGATGGTTCAGAAGACAGGGAAGTGCACAACCTGGGCAGCCTGGACTGGATGAGAAATCCCAACTCTGCGGGAAAGACACGTCAGGGATGAACTGGGATCCTGCCCTTGGCAGGAATGAACTAGATGACTCCTTGAGGTCTTTTCATCCCTACTTTGTACACATTAAAAAAGACAAAAAGTATTGAAAACTAGATCTCCCTGACCTTTGAAAACATCCAAAGGCTTATCATAAACAACAGCCTCTGCTATTGAACTCTGTCCCACTGTTTCTTTGGGGCAACAGATTATTTTATTGGTTTCCAGTCTCTAAACCCACCACCTGCACTACTGATACCTTAGGTTTTAACTTTTCTATTTTTCAAGTCCCGTACTGCCTAGTGTGTAACTCTGAAGTTTCTTGTGGCCTGTTAGCTGCTGTTCTCTCACACTGGTTAGACATAACAAAGCCATTCTAGGTTTACTCTCCAAGGACACCTTATTGTCCCAGGCCCCAAAATATGTAATCTAAGGCCTCTGAAGAGGAGGGCAAACTTGGGGTAATTACATCATTAACTGAAGTTATAATTGGACAATTAACCCTGATATGCAAATGGACCAAACTTATAGAAGTGTGAAGAACCGGTAACCCAGCGTCCATCCTGGGTGTAGCCTTTGGCCTGCCCAGGGTGCACCTTTGAAGGCCCTTCAAATAAATACCTACCTTTATTCCCTTATTCTTGTCTAGCCTCTGTTTTTAGGTGGCCACTTCAGACATTACTACAAGGCACCAGGAAGCCTATGACACAAGGGACAGACACACAGATAACAGGGTAGACCCCTGTCTCAAAAGGTGGGTGCCAAAAGACAGCAGCCAAAATAAATGGCTGCATTTTCAGAGATACAGAGAATGCAGGATTCAGATATAAAAAAATAATTAAACAACCACAGTCTACTATGCTCACTAGTGTCACATAACTCCTACACGTTTCAAGATATCAGTTTTATGGTATTACCCCTGTACCTCTGGAGGGCTATTTATTCATTTTATAGTGATGCTGAACTGATTTTTGCCTTTTTTCTTTTATCCCAATATCCACACTGCTGTCTAGTAGACCCTAATATAAAGTGTAGGACAAGATGCTCTTTAATGACATCAAAAAAGCATCAGAATCTGGCAATTTGTGACCACAGCAGGGAAAAATAAAGAAACTCCTGCTACCCTGCACGTTGCCATCACACAGCTCGCGCCTCTTTTATGGCTTCTCTGCAGAACTGCACAGTGTTTAGCTGAAGAGTGGTTTATGTCTTGCCATGCAGACCTCAGCAAGGCACAGCAGTAATTTTCGACGTCCCTTCAAATGTTTCTACCGAACAATTTCATGATGTCATTTGCTTCAGTTTGCCAAGACTGAGATGAGGGAGAGAAACCCAAAGGACAAAAAAAAAAAAAAAAAAAAAAAAAAAAAAAAAAAAAAAAAAAAAAAAAAAAAAAAGTGGATGTTATGGCTATTGGGAAGGGAACAGTTCTTTAGCCTTCCCGGGTTTTCCATTTTTATGTAATAAATTAAGGAAGGAAGGAAGTATTAATAACTGACAAGGAAGTATTAATAACTGACATTTCTTGATTCTTCTATCTCCAGTCTTGATAAATTCAAGAATCTCGTGTAGGTTACTTTACCCTTCTACCCCAACTTCTCCAGCTAGAAATTGGAAGTATTTATTCCTATTCTTTCTTTTGATGCAGTCATCTAAATGCAAGTTCTCTGGCAGAAAGACTGTCTGCAACAGCTTGCACAACAGGAACGTCACCTTAATTGCAATTCCAAAGCTGTCCAAATCCCATCTCACTCTTAACCCCGCTCAGTCTATGACTGTTATTAAAACTACGTATTAAATAAATTTAAAATATCTACAAATACAAACGGGAAACTAAATCCCACTAAAATTTAAATGACAAGCCAAGGGGAAAGTCAGTTAATTTCTAAAACATATGTTTTAATATTGCCACGTGGAAGTCACAGCACAGGTGAGCACATCTGAAATGGATGCAAAACACCAGTGGACAGAAGCAGGAGAGGCAGAGCCAGCAGACTGGAACTTCAGCATTCCTAAGTGATTAATAGTGACCATGAAGATTAAAGTGACCTCATTGCTCAAATGGAGACAAGGACAGAAAACACAGGGTGTTTGAAAGCCAACATTTCCTTGCGAGTAACAACAGCCATTAAAGTTTTAAATGATCCCCACGTCTCATTGGAGTTTGCCCTCAATGTGGAATTTTTCACATTTGAAAAGTAAACCATTAAAGAATAAGAAGATGTCCAGATATCATCAGCTAGTTTCAGACTAATAATATATAATTACGAAATATAATTATTATAGTGATCTCATCAGCTTCTATTTTCAGCTACAACCAGTTCTTTTAAGTTGAAACCATTCCCTCACTGGAGCTGTGTTACAGTATATCCACTCATCTCTCAGCTGGGATTTATTCCAGCTTTCCACCTGTCTCACTATCGTTCACATTACCATTTCTGAAATATAAGCATACTCTGATCCCCAAAGCAGGCACAGATTTTCAAGCACAAAAGGACCTAATTACTGCTCCCAAGCACCAACTCATTTATGCAGGCATTCGGTCCCCAGGTGACTAAGAGATGAAAGAGCAGATGGCCCACTAGGATGAAGCAGAAGATGAAATTACAGGCAACTTTCTTTCTTATACCATCACTTAATCTGAGACTAAGGAAAGTGTAAGGCAATGTGATAAACTGCTGAATACACACACTTTTAGGCTGTCTACTGCAGCCAAGATGAACCTGCCTGACAAGCAAACACTCTGTACCAGTAATCGACCAATCTCAAATAAACAGTCAGCATCGATAAAGTGCAAAATAAAACACCACAACTTCAGCCCGCTAAAAAAAGAGGGTTGGGGCACGCTGACTGTGTAACGTCTGGGTCATTTTTGTCCAAGATAAAGATCCCTTTCCCCTTTGCAGTTCTCCAAGCCCAGCACAAACAATGCCGTACACCTTCCCTGCAAGTTTCCCGGCTGGGCTGGAAGCACAGGGAGCCCTGGGAGAAGCTCAGCCACACCAGGCCCAGCCACACAAGCAGCACGTCAGAAGAACCCTCTGTGGCTCTAAGAAAGCTGGACTTGGGTCCAACAGCCAGGTTTTTTCTTTAGGCTCTCTCCTGCTGTGGGGCCCAGCCTGTTTTCCACAGCACTGAGTATTTGGGCGCTCGGAGGGGATGGCTGCGACCCCTCCTCCTCCACAAGAAGGGACGACTGTTCCCTCCAGCATTGCTCCTCCATGGTGACATGAGACCCAGCTCGGGTTTGGTGGCTAAAGTGGGGAGACTCTGCCATTCCCACTGGGATGACCGGGTCCAAAGGCTCCCAGACCGCCTACAGCCAAGTCTGTCCCGGGAAGCTCAGCAGGGCCAGGACAGAACCCTGAGCTGTCCCATAGAAATTCCCACCGTGAAGTCACCAGCACAATCCCGGGGTGACCTGGCCTGCTCTCCCAGGCAAGGACAGCCGGGGTTAACACAGGCCAGGGACCGGCCCAGGAGGCAGCGCAGATGCAAATTCCCGATTCTCAGTGAGGGAAGTAAAAAGGGAAGGAAGGGTTTAACTGCAAGGCCACGGTTCCTTTGCCAGCTGGCCCCAGACCAAATGGCCTGCTCCCGAGGCTGCTCACAACCACCTTCAGAATTAAGTCATAATTAAGACCAAACAGAAGAAGGGAACACAAGGCTGTCCAGTGCACATCTTTTGCTCAGTATCAGGATAACAAAGTTTGAGATTAATTGATACAGACTACACAAAGAAAATTCAGTGCCTGCTTCAAACTCATTTATCTCTTAAACCATCTTTACCGTCACTCATAAAGCTTCCCCCCTAGAAATCCGTCAGAGGAATCCGCTGTTGAATTTCAGCCCTCCGGCTATGCAGAGAGAGCATATGGGAGCTTGAGAGATGATACGTTTTTAGTTTTCATTCTCAAGATCTACGGCTGGGCATTTTAAAATGCTGACTTACTCAAGAAAATGCTGAAGTAGAATGTAAATGGCAATGGAGGAATGCAAGTCCTCGACAAACACCACTCCCCTGCCCTCCTCCCCAAGCTATCCCAGTAACACAGGGACACAGGTAAACCTTGGAATTCATCTGTTGAAAGGACTCTGTCTGAAACACAAGATGCTTCCAGAAATGGAGTGAATGGTTTCACTTGTTCTCAAGAGACTTGATAGATATTGTATGTGAGCTTGCTCTGAGTGGGTACTTTGTGTCCTGAACATTCCCAGCTCTGGAAAAGCTCAAGTCTTATTGGGAAGCAAAACTAAACCTCTTCAAGGAACCACTGCCACCCCACAGGTACCTCTTACTCTCTGTGGAAACTCAGAGCGTCCTCAGAACTTCTTTTCCAGTGGCTGTGACCTTTCAGTCATTTTCATTTTATAGATCTTGACATTTTCATCAGCACATTTTCCACTTTAGCCATGCCTTGTGTCTGTGTACAATCCTCTTAAAAAGAGAGTGATTTCTTATAGGAACCTTAGCATATTTTAAGTTACATTAAAATAGGTCCCCACAAATACTTTCACACAAGATTGCAGAGACCTTAAGTCTAGTGAGAATAATGCAAGTAATGTACTGAAAAAGTTGTAGAGCCAACCAATTATCTGAAGGACTCAAACCCCGCCCCCCCAAAACTTACTTTGCTCTTGTACAGCAAGAGACATTTCAGGATGCACTCTGCTTTGGTGATCAGGAATGCACTTACAACTCCCACAAGTTTTTATAAACACCGAGCTTAGCTGAATCACAGGCCATGCGGGGTCTGATAATATCTGTTTTTATACATATCTGCTACGAGGAAAGCTCAACTGGCAAAATTCCTACTGATACAAATGAATGAGGAGTCACAGATCTACATACAGAGGAATGTGGATTTACCCACTGCCACACACCAGCTCGTGATTCCACACCACACTCGTGTGGCACCCCAAATTCGGCCTGATAGCACAACTTGCTTTGTACACCTGCAACACGAAAGGAAGGGGAAAAAAAAAAGGCAAAGAAGATCCATGCACTGATTATGCCAGGCATCGGTGTTCTGCAGAGCCCTGTACTTGAAGACAAATTACAGCCATGTTCCTGAAGCACACACAGGAACATCTGTTTAAAGACACTTCAGTGATGTGACGGGGAGAAGGTCCTCCCCATGCCCCTTCAAAGTAAAACTAAACGGTATTGACTTTTTAAGTCAACAGGAGTCTCACCACGGACTTCAGCGAACTTTTGATCAGGCCCTACAGCACCATTTCTTATTTTACACCACTACCGCACTTTAAAAGAAAATCTGTTTGGGGTCCTTCCAAGCAATTCTGTCCCCCCCCCACACTTATGTCAGGTTGAAAGATTACTTTTTTTCTTTGTCCCCTTGCAAAGGCAGATTGACCAGTTCCCAAATTGCTCTAATTCCTCCATCCCGACCCCCGTTTGACCTCCACAGCTTGCCCCCATGCTGCGATTTCTGAATACATCTTTGAATCCATCTTCCAGCCTCCAGCCTGGCAACAATGCTCCTTTCAATGCCCACCAGTACCCACCCAGCCCGCCCGCTCTCCAGCCCCGGCACATCCCGACCAGCTCCCACAAAGCCCGGGATTTACCAGCCGGGAGCCGGCCCCACGCTCCCAGCCGGAGTTCTCTCCGTGCCTGTGGATTTGGACACATGCTCCGGCGGTGAATGTTCCCAGGCTCCAGGCCAGCTTTGCTGGGATAACTCATCTCCCTGCGGCTCCCGGCAGAGCTGCCGCGCTCCCGACACGCGGGGGGACCCCGGAACGGGGGGCGAGCTCTCCCCGGCCACCACAGCCCAGCCCCGGCCCCTCGGGTGGGCGCAGCCGCTGCCCCTCCGCGCTCTCCGGGCGGAGTGCCGCGGTCCCGGCTGCCTGCAGAGCCCCCTCTCCCCGCACCGCCCCCGGCCCTTACCAGAGCGCGATGCGGCTCTTGGGGTAGCTGAGCCTCTCGATGCAGCCCAGGACGTACGGCAGCGTGTGCGCGGCGTTGCGGGCGAGGATGGCGAGCAGCACGGNCCGGGCTCCGGCCCGGGGGACGCGGGAGGAGGCGGGACAGGGAAGAGGCGGGAGGAGGAGGGAGGAGGGGAAGGAGGAGTGGAGCAGCGCCGCCGCCCGCCCGCTGAGCCCCGCTGGGGGAGCAGCCCCCCCGGCACCGCCCCGACCCCGCGCTGCCGCCGCGACCCTGGGTGCGACCCCAGGTGCGATCCCCCAGACCCCTCGAGGCTGCGATCAGCGCAGCTGCTCAGCACCCGCGGTAAAAGCTGCAAACCCCACATTTTTCCACCCGAGTTTTGGACTTTAAAGAGGCTTTGGGAGTGTTGCTGCTAACACTAAGACGTCCCTTAGTTCGATGCTTACGAACCGCCACAGTTGCCCCCATGCTGCGATTTCTGAATACATCTTTGAATCCATCGCCCTCATCCTTCTCACACAGGTAGGGAATTAAAGTAACTTTGAGATTTTATCAGAAAGCTTTTGGCAAACATCCGCGGGATGTCCGCACGAAGCAGCCGCACAACCCACACCCATCCCACGCTGCAGGAGGGATGCACTCTCCCAGCTGGAACACAGCGGAAGGATTAATATCGTAGAGTCATAGAAAAGCTTGGGTTGGAAGAGACCTTAAGAATAATCTCATTCCAACCCTCTCCCGTGGCCAGGGACACCTTCCACTGTCCCAGGTTGCTCCAAGCCCTGTCCAACCTGGCCTTGGACGTTGCCAGGGATGGGGCAGCCACAGCTTCTCTGAGCACCCTGTGCCAGCGCCTCACCACCCTCACGGGGAAGAAATTCTTCCTGATATCTGATCAAAATGTATTCTCTGTCAGTTTAAAGATGTTCCCCTTGTCCTATCACTATCTGCCCATTTAAAAAGTCACTCTCCCTCTTTTTTATAAGCCCTCTCAAGTTCTGGAAGGGGCTCTAAGGTCTCCCTGGGGCCTTCTCCTCTCCTGGCTGAACAACCCCAGCTTTCTCAGCACCTCTTGTTTGAAGACAGGGAATACAAGGAAGATTTTCCTTGTACTTCATTGACTCACCCACCATGGAAATGTTCCCATGAATAGACTGATGGCAATTTAGCATAAAAATACATAAAACATATTCCAGCAATTAAAATTATTGGGTCACAATCTTAAAAGGGGCATAGTAATCACAGCTCTCTTAGAAGTTAATAGGATTTAGGCATGCTAAACCCTTTTAAAGATGAAATCTCTAATTAACTCTAAGGGCCCCATCACAGTGTATTTGGGGTTTACTGTGGATAGGAAGTTTTTCCAAGGTGGACAGACCCACTTAGAGCAGGTGCTACTGTTGGCTATGTGCTTGCAACACTTAAAAAGGAGGAA
This sequence comes from Struthidea cinerea, assembly GCA_013397865.1. Taxonomy (NCBI): domain Eukaryota; kingdom Metazoa; phylum Chordata; class Aves; order Passeriformes; family Corcoracidae; genus Struthidea; species Struthidea cinerea. Next base: position 75,983 of record VZTI01001291.1, on the reverse strand, counting down.
ACCTTTAGCAAGCAAACAATTGTTTAATTATCCATAATCTCATTGTGAATTGCTTGCATCCAGGTGGTATGTATAAAAATACACACACACACACACACACACACAGAGTTAATGTTTGCTCTTCTTTGCTTATAGAACCTAATTTATCACCCACACCAAATTATATTGTTTCAGTTTCCTGATCAGATGACTTCCCAAAAGCTATCACAAAAAGGATCATCCTAGGAAACTTCAATAAAGAATCTCCAGGGGTCATAGAATCATGTGCACTAAAATTCGAGAAACTCTCTCAATTTATATGCATCTTCCTGAACAATTAATGCAAATATGTTCCTCCTGTTTGCCCTTCACGATGCCTTTATAATTGTCCTTCTAGAATGATACATTAATGAGCCTTTTCTTTCATGGTTAGTTTGCCACATGTTGCTTTTATGCTTGGATTCATTAACCAAATAGAAGGAGCAGCTTTGCAGCCTGTGCGAGGTGATTAGAGTTTTGCAGGAGCCAGCCCAGTCCACACGCACGGAATTCCGCTGCCGCCCACAGGACCGCTCACATTTGGAGGGTGGGGACTAATGCTGCCGAATTATATTTGGTGTGGAGGGCTGGAAGCCGGCTTTTTCCGTCCACCGGACACTCAAGCTGGGTCACAGTCCTTCTGATTTTACGGTATTTCAGCAGAAATACGCCCCTCCTGTGCCTGTCTTTGCCAGAACTCCGAGTGTATTTTTAGCCCGCGCAGCTCTTGATGTCCTCAGTGAAATCTAAACTACCTTCAGCTCTTTTCAGACTTCTCCCTTCTTTTTATTTCGTGAGCAGCATCAGAGCCGTAACGATTTGCTGGGGGCAAATGCAATGCCTCCAGCAGCATCCCAAAGCCAGTAATTTGCTCTCCAAAGTGACGTTCCCTCGCTCACACAACTCCCTGTGCTGGCTGGCTGCTGGGGAACACAAAAAAGGGAGAGCAGCAGATGCCTGAAACATGAGATGTTCTTCCATGCAAACGAGAAAGAAGTCAGCGCAGCTTAATCTCTCACTCCCAGTTACACAGAGCGTGGGGCAAAGTTTGGAGAGCTCAGGTAAACAGTTACCCTGACAATTCGTGTCATTCCAACTCCTATCAATGTGTGTGACTTTATGTGCACGTCCAAAGAAATCTGTACACATTCTGACTTCTTTATTAGTGGCCAAAAGTATATCCTGTGGGATTTTTTTAAGCCCAGACTCCATCCTTCTGTGACAGGACAGTGAGCCACTCTGTGGCGAAATATTTTAGCTTTGAGGAAGAAATGCCTTTTTGCAGATGTAAGTCCCACAGAAATCAATTTAAGTAATTTGTTTCAGCCTCCTCTAAATATCTACACCAAACAAGAAGATTCCAGCTGTGGCAACTGTCTCTGGCAGAGGCATAATCCTTCGATTTGGCAGGTGACGAATTCTCTCTAAGGCAGATTTCTTCTAAATTAGACTTGTTTCCCATTTTGTAGAAAACAGAGTTTCCATCCTGCTGATGTAAATTGTCTCATCTATAGATCGATGTGGATCCATCTCCTTTCACTTGCTTCTTCACCTCTAAGAACTCAAACCCATCCAATTATTTTCCCAGCAGATGAGTGAACCACTGTTGCCAACTCTTCCATGAAAGTCTTGAAGACTGGATTTTTTAATCCCATCTAGCTGTCTAGCTATCTATTCTGTGCCCAGGGAATTGAAGTGCTGGCTAACACTATGCTTTTTAAGCAGCCAGCTACCTCAAAATGCCTTGAATTAGATTGGCCCAAATACGACTTCCTGTGGCTACAAACCACATACCATTTTATGGGTTACATACATATAGACCAATTTGCATTGATGCTTTATTATAGAATAGCCAGTGTTTGGAATTTATCAGAAGAGGCACTGAGACAGATGGAGCTGGTAAGTCAGACCTGGGACATTTGGCATTAGGCAAAGCATATTCTCATTGGAAGTCGGAGATATTTCTAGTAAAGCAGTCCAAGGTGCTTTTAATAGCAATACCTTGAATCCACGTCCCTTACACGCAATCTATAAAAGCTCTGGACACTGCTGATTGATAACGTATTCCTTGCTTTGGAGCCTTTAGAAGAAGGGACCGTGAAGGAATACATATATATAGATATATATATAAATAAATGTATGTGTTTCATTTAAAGGGTTTAAAGCGGCGCCTTTGGCCGTGGCTGGGGAGGGGGAGTAGGAACGGAGCAGAGGCGGAACGGTCGGGGCGGCGCGGCAGTTTCCGGGAAGCGCTGGGGTGCGCGGCGCCGCCCGGAGTGAAGCCGCGTTGCACACAGGCGGGAGAGCATGGAGCCGGCGGCCGGGCCGGGCCGGGGGGCCATTTGCCCGGCCCCGGGGGGCGAGCGGGGCACCGACCCGGGCCAGGGCTCCTCCGCGGCCGGGCGGGCCCCGGGGGCACAGGGCAGCTGGTCGGGGGCGGCTGGTGGCAACTGGATCACGACTCACCCCACGGTAGGCCGGGCCGGGGGTCCCTTGGTCTCTCGGGGGTCCTGCTCTCCCGCCCGGACCCCGCAGGAATCCCCCCTTCGCGGCTCTCGAGGTGCACCTGGGGTCCCCCCAGGAGGGTTCTGGGGGAAGATGCCAATATAATCTATTATATTGGGTGTATCGAGGGGGGCTCCGGCCCGTGGGGTAGTTGGGGAATGCCACTGCTAGCAGGGGTGGAGGTTATAAATCATGGAATCCCAGCTGGGAAACGTAAATGCCTTAAACTTCGACTCCATCTTAGTTTTTACCACACCGAAAACATGGAGGTGTTTAATTTGGCCATCGTCTTATGTTGATGCGCTGCAGCAAAAATAGGTAAAATTATTTACCCGAAAATAGGTAAAATTCCACAAAGCTAGAGCTGTTCCAGAAATAGTTGTGATTCCTCTTGTATTTGTTTATTTCGCTTGCTTTTTTTAAGTGCTAAAATATGGGCAATGTGGAAAAAGGAGCTTTTGAGATACTGTCAGAAAACAAGTCCTGCTTTTTGATTGCCTTAAAACTGGTCTGAGATTCCAGTGTCTCTGCTGGCTGTAGAGGTGGTGTGTGCATTCCTGTATAACCTGTGCTTTCCTTCTACCAACGTTCCTCTTTGGGTCTCAGTTCACAGAAATGATGTCACTTGATGTATCTGACAGCACTCAAGTCTACGCTGCCTTTCTGGTGTACCTGGACCTCTTAGAAGGTAAATCAAGGAAGTGACTGTATCCCAACAAATGTCTTTGCCCTTAGGAGCTGTTAAATTAGTTGTTTGCACTGGGACAGGACCTTTCCTACAAAGTCCTTGGTGCCCATTTTGAGACTTTTTGTGCTGAAAGTTTCTATCCTCTGCCTCCCTGGAGCCTGTGCAAAGATGAGGGCCCATTTCATCCAGCAGTTCCAGGTGCAGGTGTTCCAGGGCAAAGGCAGTCAGCACGGAAAAAAGAGCAAAAGAGGAGTAGGGGAAGGAAAAGGAATGTAGGAAGGTGAAGTGACAAGTTCAGTGATTGATCTTGTGATAGTCCTCACTTGTAGATTAATGTGAAGTTACTCAGTCACAGTGTTTCACCAGTCACCATTTAGCAAAAGGCTGCTGTGTGCTGGCCTGTTTTCTGGAAAGGGGGGCGATTCCTCTAGCAAAGAAGATCATTTGCAAGTGTGGTAGCAGTAATTTATAACCACTGTAGTAATATAATATAACAATATAGTAATTTATAACAAACTGTAGGTGTTGTGCTTAGGGCCATGGCTTGGTGGAGGACCTGGCAGTGCCAGGTCAGTGGTGGGACTCGGTGATCCTGTGAAATCTAGTGTAGTCTTCTGGTGTCTGCTCAGAGTGGAGCAGAGTTATGTGATATATAAACTTCTGCCTGGATTCTTCTAGGTTGGCTTTATTGAAAAGGGACTGTGAGTAGGCAGCCAGCCAACCTAAGAAAAATATTTCAGGTCTGCTTGGAGCCTGGTGCTTCTCAAGGTCAGGGAAGGGAGGGATTTTTACAGTCCAGAAATTGCTGCGTCTGTTGCTGTTACACCTCTGAAGAAAATGCCTTAATGGTCTTTAAAAGAAGATTTCTCTAGTTCTGTGGCAAAAACTTCAGCCTTATTCCTTCAAGCAGGAGGTTAGAACTGTGTATTATCATTAACCATGCTTTTAGCACCTGTTCCTTCACAGTTCAGGGTGCCAATGAAGTCCAGATTTGGGTTACAGTGCTACAGATGACTAAAGCTGCATGGTTTTGTCTTCTTTTTGCCTTTTGAAGGGGAGCTTTGTCAGACAGATCCCTGCTCACCATCTATCAGTGCAGCTCTGAAGCCAGCAGTCTGGTCCTGCTCCGTGGATTTCTTTAGCAGGATGGCTTCTCAGGAGGGGAATTTGGCAGATGAGTGGAGTTTTCCTGTGGGGAGAGGGAGGGAAAACAAAACCTCAGGTGTTAACTTAAATACTGCATTTTTTATTTGACTGATTAAAACTTGTGTTTTGTGTTCTGCCCCTCTTATCCCCGACGAACGTTTCTAGGGAGGAACTGGCATGAGGTGCAGCCCGTGGGAGTGGCAGAGCTGCAGCTGGTGTGTTTGCATGCCCGTGCCAGGGAGCAGGAGGGGCTCCAGGTGATGGTGCCGGTGCCTGCACACATCCTGATCAGCCACGAGAGGTGAGGGTGTGCTCTCTGCTTGTTTCGGGTTTCCACTGACAGAAAATGGAGCACAGGTACATTTTACAGGCTGGTGGTGGCTTGGCCAAGAGGGGAAGGAGGAGGAAATAGAGGAATATCAGAGGAAAGCAGCCTCTCAGCCTGTAAGCAGAGTTATTTTGGGTGCTGCAGACATACAGGCAGCTTGGAACGTTAAGGAAATCTCAACTTTGCATCAATCTCTGCCTCTCCCTCTCTGGAAGTGGTTCTTGGAGGTCAGCTTCCCGCAGCAGCTGATGCCCACTGATAAACACTTCCTGTTGTCTGGAGTTGCATATGTGCTAGGAGATACCAGTGGACACCAAAGTATGTGTTTGAGAGACAAGGTTAGAACACAAGACCTTCACAGCTTATGTTTTGAACATTCTTGTGCTGATTTTGTAGTCTGGGAAATGTAGCGATGCTTCCTGAGTTGCTGGACTTGAAAGGACCTAAGAGGAAAGAAATCTTCTCAGAGCTGCCTAAGAATCAGATTTTTTTATTGTCAAATTTGTGGATAAGCCTTGTGTGGTTTGGTTTGCTTTTGCTTTGAAACTATAATTTGGCTACTTTGAACAGGAAATTCCTTTTACTTTAGATCTAGAGTCTCACATGACTCTGATTTTCAACTTAATTTCCTCACACATGCAAGAGCAATTCTTCAAGCAGAAGACAGCACAGCCATGAATTTGTTACATTACGGATATTTGCAGCCTAGAAAACTTCCACTTCAGTAGTTTTACAGTCTGTTTTAACTGGCCCCTAGAGCAGCCTCAGACATGCAGTATGATTTACTCTCTGATAAAGGCTGCCTTCTCTGACTGGTATTTGCCACGATGACTCTGAAGACCTGGGCTATTTCAGCTGCATCATATGGTTGTACATTTTTTAGTTTCTTCTATTCCCACTCCTGCTAGGAGCTGGCTCAGGGCTGACTTTACAAGTCTTACTGTTTTTTGCTGCTTCCTCTTGCTCTGTGGGCAGCAGCCTGACACAGTGGTAGGTGGCTAGTTAACTGCACTTATTAGATGTGTGTGTGCACTTTAGGAGTGATGTCTTTGCTTTTTATTTTGGGTTTTAGAAGCGACAGATCAATGTCTTGCTAACAGACTTTTATCATCATTTTGCTGTTTGTTGGGTGAGGGGGAAGAAAATTATTTACTAGATACTGATGTGGTTTAGTACTGTTTTTGTGCTGAAGAAAGTATTATATTTGCAAGTATTGGTCAGTCACTCCTGTGGGCTTGGTGATACAGAGAAATGTGATGTGATCTCCACAGCAAGCAGGAGGGGTGTGTGTGTGAGTGTGTGAGTAAAAGGGACATGCTGCAACTCTCAGCTCAGACAGGATTTTAGGTGGGAATAGAAGGCAGCCAGTGAGGATATGGGATCTTTGAGGAATTCCACCTACGTGCTGAGCTGCTGTGCTTGGTTAATTTAGTGTGTTTCCACCTGGGTTGAAAACTTGGATTCCTGGCATTGGGTCAAGGCCAGGAGTATGTTCTGATTGACTTTTGATGACAGATATTCCACTGCATGCATGTCCTATCTTTTACTGTGTCATTGGAGCTTTTCACGGGGAGCCTCTGCACTTGTTTGTTCTGTGGTGATGCTGTTTGCTCTGCCTCTGGCACCGGAGTGTCTGGAATCCAGTACTGGAAGGATGTGTGGTGGAGAGGCAAAGAGTGAATGCATCACATTGATTAAAAGTACAGTATGTGACTAGGGTTTGCTGCAGAGCAACTACATAGGGTGTGCTGTCACTAAAATGAGCTGAATCCCAGGCTGCAGTGCCAGGTGCATCCATAAAAGCCTGTATGTGTTTAATATCCATGGATGTTGTCAGGCTGGGAGGTTGTGTTTGTGTACAACGCTTGTATTTGTGGTGTTGAACATGCATCTGCATTTTGTTCAAAGCAGCACTTTGGGGTTTTGTGTTACCTGGTAAAAGCAGGGGAGGAGGTATGAGTACAAGTGAATGCAGCTCACTTTGTGTTGAAAATAAGCCCTTGGAGGGATTTGGGAAGGTGAAAATGTTCTGTCTCTATTTCTGGACCTGGAATTGTGCTAACTGCAAAAGAAGCCAGTAACAGCAGCATTTATGGGCAGCACTTCCTTGTTTAACCAGTAAGGCCTGGGTGGGGTTTGGGAGTGACACCTTGAAATCAGACTTCCATCTTCATTTTGCTCTGTGTTTTTCTTACTGGTGGAAGGAAGAAAGTGATTCACTAGAAAATAATGGATTTTAGTACTATGGATGTGCTAAAAAAGATCTCACATTTGCAAATATTAGTCAGTCACTCTTGTGGGCTTGGTCTTCCAGAGAAATACAGGGGTGGTTCTCTTCTTCAAATCCATGTCAGCCAAGCTCTGTCTTCCCAGGTGTCTCATGAAGTTCCTTACTTGGCTGCCACTGAGAAGTGTGTCCTTAAAAGGCCACAGGAAAGTTGTTGTGGAAATTACCAGCAGGACACCTAGGCAAATGACAAATATGAGTGCCCTACAAAAAATCTATTCAATGTTTTTTAGCCTATTACAAGATTTCATCATGTCCAGTTTGAGCATGACAGTTAACTGCTGAAGGCAAAAGCTGTTCTGCTTCCTAAGCTCACTGTCCACTTCTGCAGAGCTGGGTGGAAGCTGCTCATCCAGCCCTGGCAGGGTAGGGCTGCACAGGAACCCACTGAACTACAGAATTATGGGCTCTGAAGCAAAGAGTAAATGATCTTACACAGTCTTGAGAAGTGGCTTTGTGCTCTGTGTGTTCTTCAGATTGCTGAATCTTCTGTGAGTGAAGCCCTGGGGAATACGATGCAGTTTCTGTCTGTCTTGGCCTGCTCTGATCCACACACAGCTGGCTGAGGCTTGGAGAGCCTCTGAATTCAGCAGGGACTCATGCTTGCAGGAGGAGTTTGTAGGTGCATTGGCTGGGATGTGTTTGCTGCTCACTTCAACACCTTTGTGCACACCAAGTACCTCGTCAGTACATTCCAGACCCATGGCTCCCCAGAGTGGAGGAAGCAGTCAAATCCTGGGAGTGCTGCTTCAGAGCTGGCAGAAATTACTTGCATAAACCAAGCTCAGCAAGTTAGGGGAGCTCACAGTGTTGACAGCTGGATTTTTTAGATAGCCTGGAAAGCCTTGATCCTTCAAAGACCAGGGAGTTAGGTCCCAGATCTAATGGAATTGGGCACTGTTTGTCCTAGACAAATAACCCTGTCTGAGCAAAATGTTTCAGATAAACTGTCAGATTAAATGACACGTCACCGCTCTGTTTGTATTTTGCGTGCAAGTGTTGGAAATGAAGGATGAAGTTGCCTGAGGTCATGGAGACCTGCAAAGTTTGGGAAAGGCTTATTCCGTTAAAATGCTAACTTACTTTACAAAATAGCAATACGTAAATGTTTTGTTTTAAAGCTGTTAAGTGTCCTGAGAAGGAAATCTGAAGACTAGAATTTACTGTCTTCAAAGTCTGTAGATTGTGAAATAAATCTTGCTATAAACTGAAAAATCCTGTTATTTTAAAGCACTGTAAGTGTGACGTGCGTCTTGCATGCTCTTCGCAGTTTTGTCAGTAACTCCCTTGCTAGAAGCATAATTTACTCATACAGTAAATCACACATTGAAAATGTAGTTAGTGGCTCCTAAATGCAAGCTCTTTATTAGTATTTTTAATTTAATAATTTTAATTTAACATTTTAAATGAGACTGATGCAGCTCCCATAGCAGAGTTGGTTATGCAGTACTGTGACTGAACATCCAGTAGTAAGTTCCTGTAGAACTTTGCTGAACTTTGATACCTCTCTTTTTCATGGTTTGTCTTGTTTTCTTCTTGAACTTCCATGGAAAAAGATCTTTATATTCCTCAGGGTTTCAGTTCCTTCTCCTGACCAGTGTGGCACATGGTGTTTTATTTGCATTTATTTTTTCCTTTCCCTTACAAAAATGGAATTTCTTCTAGCATTTCCTGTCCGTGTGTTTTGGGAACAAGTCCCAAGGAATAGTGGTGTGCATTTACACGTTCTCCCAGCCCCACATGCTCCTTCCCACATATTTCAAGGCACTGGGTTAATGCTGCTGCCTGCCCTGCAGCAGGGTCTGGAACAGCATTCCTGATAGTGAACTGTGCTAAAGTTTGCATTGCTGACTAAATCCAAGGAATTGTGCTCTCTGGGAGGTTCCTGTGCCATGGTGCTGACCCAGGCTGGGACAATGGCATGCTCCAGTGCCTGGGGTAATGGTCTCTGCAGTGGCACAGAGACCAACTTGTGTGCACTCTGCAGCCCTGCCTGGCGAGCAGGGGAGGGAGCTGTTCGGGCTGGCCAAGCCTGCAAGGAATTATTCATCCAAGTATAAAGGACAGATTGAAAGCCTTTGGCTTTTATGGGATGGAAGGCAGTAGTTCCATTTCAGCTCAGTGGAGCTCTATGCAACCTCCATAAAACTGCTCTGAGCTTGCAGAGTGACGCTGCTTCTCACAGGCATTGCATGGGATGTGTCTCTGAAATGCTCTTTTGTTCATCACAGAACTTGCTGCTTGAATTCTTTCCTATACGATTCTGCCCTTGGTTGGTTTTTGCAGAGTCAGTTGAAACCTCAGGGTCACCAGCTGTACACCTGGTTCTTTCTTCCAGAGAAAAGGGCACTGTTACTTTCTTGGGAGCAGATATTGGTAAACACAGCACAGATTTCTGATGGGTGTTGAGGGCCTACTTAGTGCAAAATTAAGTTGGGGGAAGGGTGCAACATTCCCCTCTGCTCTCTTGATGGATTTGTATGGATTTTCTTATTTTGTTTTGGGATTTATTTTATTTTAAAGATATTAATTGCCACAGTAATAGAGGACCAGGTCAATTTACTGCCATCATTAAGTTTGAATGCAGCAATAAGGACAGATGCAGGATGACATTGCTAGTGCTGTTCCCTTAGCTGCAGTGCTCCTTGCACAATGTTAAGTAAGCTAAACCTGCTCCTATGACTAATTCTTTGGTAGAAAAAAGCAATCCCTACTGACTCTAGTCTGTAGATAACTAGAAAGCCTTTCCTAAGCCATTTTTCTAATGCGAAGTGTTTTAGAAATGCCAGCTCTTTGGATAACAGAGTGTTTGAGGTGAAATCCTTTGCATCTCGTGGAGCATGAGGTGAATGTGAGTTTGCTTCCTGGGTGGAAAATGAGGGCTTTGTCCTGCTTGCATTTGGCCTGGTGGGAGCAGATCTGGATTTGAGTGAACATGCAGGCACCATTAGGTTTTAGGGCTGGGCTTTCAAATTACACTGGAACCTTTGCACTGCATGATCTCCAGCAAATGAGAATTCCTATAAAAAATACTTAAGTCTTATTCTACTTATGTGCCTTCTATAAAACTTTAGAGTGTTTCTTGTGGTGTCTGTATTCCCCTAACTTTGGTTATTTTTCTTTCACAATGCCTTTGTTCAAGAGGTACCTTTTTTGTGTGGGATGCCCAAAGCTGCTGTGCTACCTGTTTTAACATTCCCTGGCTTTTCATCCTGTGGAGAGGGAGAGGAGTGGAAGGAGTAGTTGCAGGGTATTTTAGCTTAGATTTCTCACTGTGCATGCAGCAGCACATTTGATTGTTTTATGCACCCTCCTGGGGCTCTAGATGTTTTTTTTTTACCAGGCAGTCATTGGCATAAATCCCAAGTAGGTGGAGTGGGTAGGGTTGTCTGCCCCTGTAGGTGAACATGTGCTCAGGTGATGGAGTGTTTTGTCTGCTGTCCTTGAGGAGGTCACAAAGTGACACAGTGCATTCTTCCAGCACAGGCTTTACTTGAGACTGAAGTGAAAATGTGCTGAACTTCTACTCAGACCCTGCAGAACAGCAGGAACTGTTTCACAGCTGCACCTTTTCTTGTGTCAAGTCTCTCCATTCTGCTGAAAACTGGATGTGCGGACAGTGGAGTGGGCATGCTGGAATTCCTGTGGAAAAGGAGGACCCAGAGAGAGCCAGTCCATGCCAAAGGCTTGACCCCACAGCTTCTGTGGGGTTCACACTGTCGGAGCACAGCTGGGGTACCAAGCCCAGAGTGGTCGTGGGCTCCTTGGTGTCAGTGTTCCAGAGTGTGTCCTGACACACACCTGTGACCCAGGGGGAAAGGCTGCTCAGGGTGCGGGGGAATGAAGGTGGTCAAGGCTGTTGGCATCTGCCAGACTACTGGATGCACTGAATTCCTCTGTTCCACTGATGTTTGACACTTTGAGAAACATTAAATCCACTATTTTTAAAGCAAATTCATCTTTTATAGTTGTCTTCATCTGTATGGTGTAGCAGATTGTACTGGTCATTAAAGAGCTTATTGGTAGCCATTAACTGGGTAATTTAAATCAGCTGGCTCTGTTGGGGGGGTGTTACCATGTGGGCTTCTTGCCTAGGACTTCATCCATCATTGACTGCAACTGTTGTGTGGGATGGGCAGGCTTAATGCCTGTTTCCCTTGAAATAAAGGCTTCCTGCCTTGTTTAGGATGTCAAACATGCATCCTTTGAATTTCAGAAGGCCAACAACACTTCACGCTTTCTTTATTTTTCCATAGACAGTGTTAGATGCATTAAAAGGATTACAGAAGCTATACCTTTCCTGCAGTACTTCTTCTTCCTGCTCGTGGCAGGCAGCAAGTGCAGTGAAATCAGAGGTTCTGTGGCTCCTTTGCAATGTCTGCTGGTGCAGAGGAACGTTGTGAGCAGGCTGGACACAGAGGCTGCTGGGGATGCCTTCAGGGGAGGAGGGCAAGGGATTGGCATCTGACACAGACTTCCTGAATTCCAAAGCTTATCCCTCTAAAAGATAGCGTCTCACCACTTTGCAGATGTGCTGCTGTGCACTGTGGCTCCTGTGGTATGCATGAATGAGAGCCCTTGTCTTGGGGCTGCCTGTGTGGAGGGAAGGGGGAAAAGGGTGCATTTGCAGTTGTCATTCTTCATCTGTGGACAACAGAGTTAGCAGATCGTCCTGATGCAATGGCATGTCTTTGTGCTCCTTACATAAATCCTGGAACTCTCGTCTCCTGAAAAGGAAGAAGAAATGCAAAGAAATACCATTAATCTGTTGTCAGGACCTGGCTGCTTTTGGGATCATGGGGCATCTTCGAAATCCTAGTTGCTAAATGGGGGGAAATAAAGTTTCAGGTGTCTGTGCTTGGCAGTGTAAGAAGAAAGCATGAGTATCAGAAATGCAGATCTAAGGCCTCAGTGTTCCATCCCTGCCCCTAATAGACTATGAGGAAAACCATAGGTACTAAAGAAAATAGGTAGGTATTAAAGGTATTAAAGAAAATAGGAAGAAGCTTCTGCCCTGGCTGATAGGCGAATCCAGGCCTCTGCCTGAGTCTGCTCCCAGATACAGCAATGTCCACACTCAACACAAGTTTGGTTTCTTTGGCTCCCAAAATATCTCTTCTGGGTAGCTGTGCCCTTTAATTTGGCGTTTTATCATTAATTCTATATTGCATTCTCAGGAGAAAGAGAGATTAATATCCACTGCTTCACGGATAGTTCTCTCCTCGTGGGGTTTCTGCCAGCAGTCTGGCCTCACCAACTTACAGCTTTCTCCAGACAGTTGGCTGCTGAGGGTGGTGAGGCCCTGGCACAGCCTGCCCGGGGAAGCTGTGACAGCCCTATCCCTGGAAATGTCCATGGCCAGCTTGGACAGGGCTTGGAGCAACCTGGGATAGTGGAAATATCCCTGCCCGTGGATGGAACTGGATGAGCTTTAAGGTCCCCTCCAACCCAAATCATTTCATGATTCTGCATGTGACGATTGGATTCTTGCTCTCTGCGTGTGTTAGGAAGGACATCTGTAATCTTTTCCCAAGCTCTTGTTCCCTGCCAGGGCTTTGGCAGGACAGTGTGGTGCTGGGGTACCCCTGCAGAGGGTCTGGAAGTGACAGGAGCTGGAGGTGCTGAGCACAGAGTAAGTTACCTGCCAAGTGAACCTGCAGACAGAGCCTGTTGAGGTGGTGATGAGCACAGGAGTAGATAACCCATTGCCTGCAGGAGTCTCCTGCAGTGTCTCTCCTCTGCCAGTGGCCAGCACAGTCTCTCTCACCTTATTTGTTGTGTTGTTAGGAAATGTGCTGATGTGGAAGGATTTTCCCAGCCGTGGTATCTCTGTTGCATGAAGTGACTGTGTTATGTTGCCTTGCTGTGTGTCTGGGCCAGTGGTGCAGGCAGGAGGAAAGGCTCTCCTGAATTTACCAGGCTAGATTATGCACAGCTCAGAACACAGATGGATCCTTAAGAAGGTCATGGGCTTAACAGCAAGGCTTTCCAGGCTGCTGCTCATTCTCTGCCGCGTTCCATTTGGCTTTTATTAGAGGATCAAAGGGGTTCTGAGGGAAGACGATGATTGAAGTCTGAAAGCTGTTGCCTTTAGAGAGAGCCCTGTTTTCAGCTGCAGTGCCTGGCCTCAGAGCTGCCTGTGCTCTGCTGGGTGAGCACCTTCATGAGGGTGCATGAAGCCAGGACTGGTTTATCCTGGTGCACAGCTGAACTTCCCCTGGAATGTGACCTGTCCCAGCAATCTCAGAGGAGCCCTCTTGCACCGCACCCATGGGGGAAGGAGGAAGCTCCCTGTGGTGATGTTCTGTGGGAAGTGTTACTGTTCTGTCCCTGGGCACCGCACTCCTTCAGGACTTGCTCCCCAGTCGGACCAAGAATCCAGGGACTCCAGGGATCAGTGTTGTCCTGAGCTCTGAACCGAAAAGTAACTGGCATGTTACTCTTAAAATAAGCTAAACAGGAAAAATTGCATAACTTTCTCTTGAGCTTTTAAGGAAGACATTATTTGTGCTGACTGTCCTGAAGAAGAGCATTAGTTTTGTGGCTTCTAGTCTAGACAGGGAGGTAGAGAAACCTGGCTTGAGCTTCCGGGCCTTCCACAGTCTGGCAGAGACCTGTGGCACAGGGACTGGAAGACTTACCTCTGCTAATGGAACAAATCTTAATTATTCAGTTCTCCAATTGAACACCAGGTGTTATTTGATTGGATTTCTTATTTAAGTCTACCGAAAACAGGGCCAGTAGAGGTTGCCATGCTAAGATTGTGGTGGATGAGGGATGGCTGAGGCACATGCACACGAGTACACCTAAGCAAATCTTAGAAGCATGTGTTGAGCCATTTCCAGCAGAGATGTGTATAACTGATTCTGCTATTTTCTTTTGTTGCTTGATTGCATGACTTTGGATTTTTATCAGAACAGATATTATGCTCACTTCAGTGAAGACAAGTTTGCAGAGTGGAAACAGGCTGAATAAAAATAGGAATGATGCTATTCTGCCTTTGTGTCATTGGAGGTGCTTGTGGACTCCTTTCTAAGTGATTTTTTTTCCTCTCCTAGGTTAAGGGAAATACTGAAGAAAGCCTCTCTCCCTCCAGAGGATCCCAACACCCTGCTGTCAGTTACCTTGGCCATAGTTGAGACAGACTCCACAATAGTCTACTATAAAATGACTGATGGCTTTGTAATGCCAGATCCTCCTGATGATACCGAAGATGTAGATAAAAAACAGTGGAGGAAGAAAAGAAAGAAACTTTTCAAATGATTAGGACAGAGGAAACAAAACGTTTCTTGGACGCCTGTGCTCAAACTCAAACACCAGGAACTGATGTATGCGAATAAGTGGTTTGCTAAAGTCTGTCTTGGCTATCTAGGATGTGTTCAGGGGGAACAGAGGCTTGTGCAGCTGCACTGCGATGAAATGCCATTTGAGGTATGAAGTAGGTCATGCTTTGAGACACATCAGTCCTGACTAATAAATACGCTTGGGAAGTGTTTGCAAAGCCTGTGTTTCCTCTTATCTGGTCAGGTACATAACAGAATAAACACATCCTTACCCATACTGTAAATATTGGTTACAGGTAAGTCTGAAGGGCTTCTGCATGACTGAAGGGTTTTGTAGTTTACAGAGTGTCTTTGTCTTAGCCCTGTCAGAAGCACTCATGCTGCCCCCCAGGTTACATTTCTGAATGTTGCTTTCTTTCCTCTGCTTTTGGAGAAAAGGCTTTTCCACAGAAATACCTTATTTTATTTTTTTCCCTGCGGAGGAAAAATGATTATAGCAGCACCAGAGGCAACTAAAACACCAAAGTATGTCACCATCTATGCTATAAGTGCTCACTAGTTGTCTGCTTCAGGCACCAGCTAGGTTTCTAAAGCCATTGTCATTCCTAAGATTTCTTTTATTATGTCTTTGGACATAACTTCTGCATATTGAAAGTGATTGCCCAGGAGATGCTTCAGCTCGGAGTTAAGAGGAAAAAACCTGACTTGTAGTTTCTTCTGCAGGAATTTTCCACGCCTTTTGCATGGAGATCTTCTCCAGGTTAAACTTAGAATTCCTTGGCAATCAAATAACATCCCAGATCAGCTCCTTGAGCACAGGATTGTCTGTGTGACAGCTGTGTGGCCAAGGATCACACATTCAGAAGGTGAAGCACAAGAGCTCTTTTTTTGCATGGGTAGAAGAATGGGAGAGAAACCAAGAAACCAAGCTGGAAATGAAAGACCATTTAAGCTTTGCTATCCCTGGGACTAGAGTGTGTGTTTCTATGGTTCTGGAGCTTGATGCTAGTTTGGCCAAATGTGCTGGGAGGCAGAACAATCCCACAGGGAGTCCCGCACACCCTTGGAGGAGGTGTGTCACTGTCACCCGGAGCTCTGCAGGACACCTTTATTCCATACAGCCAGGGGAGACTTGGCATCTGTGGGCTTCAGTCATGGAGAAAAAGAGAGTTGTTCTTTGCCCTTCTCAGCATTGCTCCCCTTGTGGAGGAAACCCATCATTTTACTTTGGTCCGATGCTGTCCTTCCTTGAAGGGGTCCCTGTGTGCTGACTCCTGCCATGCTGCGTGTGACCTTGACGTTGATATTTCATGGGATCCATGGCTTATTCCATAAAGCAAGTGTTACACCTGGCTAGGCTGCCTGCCACCACGTAAATTGTCCTTGTTACAAGCTGGGAAGTACTTTAGCCCCTCAGGAAAAGAGCTGGTGGTTTGTGTGAAGGAGTCTGTAACAGATGCAGCATGTGGCAGATGTGTTATTTAAGTGACACATGCTTAACCCCAAAAGCAAATTCCTTTGCATTTGCTTCAGTTTCTGGGAAATACTGCCAGTTTGCACTTTCCTGCATGACTGATGCTTGGCTTTACCCTTCATTTTATCATTTCTGTACACAGAAAGAGGAGCATAACTTGAGCCTTCTTTTCTATACACTGAAAACTGCTGACCCAGGCTTCGCAAGTCAAATTGGAGAAACTGTGTCTGAAGGCTTTGATTTCTGTTTCTTCTTGTGTCCCACTGAGAAATGATTATATGGGCCTTTTTTCGGCCTCCTTAGATTGTGGTGGTTCTTTATTTCTGAGGAAAAAACCACAGAAGAACAAATAATATCACAGCACTCTTGGTCCCATAGGTATTATAGTGTAAACACGGGGATGTTAAATAAGCTTGGAGCCAGCTGTGCTGTTCCTTTACATTCCACTGAAGTATTTCTCTCTGTCAAGTCAACTACAAACAGACTGAAGCCTCTGGTCTTCCAAGCACTGAATAAAGATGGGAAGAGACTTCCCATAGAAGTGTATCAGTTCGGAGCAGTAGCGCATTAACATTCCTGAATCCATACCATCCTGGTGCTGTGCCCAAAGTGTTTCAAGCATAACTCTGCTTCAAGTGTTTGTGAGACATCCATGGAAGCATGACCCATGACACTGCTGCCAGTCCAGCAGTTACTTCAGCCCAGAAGATTTTGCAGGCTCCATACTGCTATCTTTTAGAGTTTTCTTAGGTTTTATTTGCCAAGCGCAGCTTGATACATTTTACTGAATGGCCCTGACCAACAGAAGGTGTTTTAAAATCTGGAGAGTATCATTTTGCAGTAGATTATTGTTCCAAGCCTTTCCTCTCTGCGGAGGGATGTTTGCATTGACGCTTCCCCACCGAGTCAAGAATGACAGAAAAGCAAAGGGCTGTTTTGGCCTGGCTTTGACAGCAAGACTTGGCGCCTGCTTATGTAAGGGAGCCTTTGCTTATGCAAACTGTGTCCCCTTGAGGCACTGCTGGCACCATCACCCACCTCTCCTGGATGCAGCCTGACTGTTTGCAGCGCACACAGAACATTTTATGTGAAGAAGCGCCGGTGGAGAGGCAGGAGAGCCTTGTCAGGTCCATGAGGAGGAGCTGTGGTTGCCAGCTGTGGCCAAGAGAACCCCCACAGCCCTCCCCGAGCCCACACTGAGCACAGGGGGCTGTTTGGGCAGCAGCTCCTGCTGCGGGGGTCTCCCAGGCCTCCGTGGCTCTGTGTGCTCCGTGGCAGCACAGGGATCTCTGGCTCAGCATCCGTCTCTGCTTCCTGGGCACACCAGCAGAGGCCAGGTAAAGGGGTGTTGCTTCCACATCCTAAGCACAATCCTACCCCCTACAAAGTGGCCCTCAGCATCTCTACAAAACACTTCTGCTTCTCAGAAGTCACTGGAAGAAAGATGTGGGCTGTTTTAACCCATGCTTGAGCTAGGCACAGTTTTCCACAGGTTCTCCTGCTGGGACACAACAGTGAGATATCAATAATATTGCTAAAGCTAAGCCATCTTAGTCTTCCTCTTTTCTGTCAGCAAAAGGTTTTTTGTTTAATTTAAAATATTTTTTTCCTAATAAAGAATCCATATGAATTTATTAATTGTCCTACTAGTATTGCAGATCTATAGGAGTTAGATGTTTAGTAGCTTGTCCAAGTAGTTTTTAGGAATCTAAATGCTATCAACTAGCCTGCAAGCCCTGTTCTACTTAAATGAGCTACTTGTCAACCTCCTCTAGTCCTCCAGGGACAGGACCTGAGGGAAGCCTGGAGATCAGGGAAAGGTTCTTCCCCCAGAGGGTGCTGGGCACTGACCAGGCTCCCCAGGGAATGGGCACAGCCCCGAGGCTGCCAGAGCTCCAGGAGCATTTGGACAACTCTGCCAGGGATGCACAGGGTGGGATTGTTGGGGTGTCCTGAGCCAGGAGTTGGACCAGGTGATTGATCCCTGTGAATCCCTTCCCACTCAGGATATTTCATGCTTCTAAAAATAGCTGCAACTGCCCCTCATATTTCAGAGTATCCAGGGAGCTGATGGCTTTTCCATTACATTCCCTCATTTCTCAGATGTTCCGAACCACTGAGACCCCGGGTCCCCACCTGCAGCAGACCTGACTGAATTAATGGTGCTCTGACTCCTGCTCAGCTCCGTGCTGGATGTTGTGTTTGCAGCATCTGACAGACAGAACTCATTGCCTGATGCCTCATTAGTCATTCTTTGCACCCCAACCTGGCTACAAGTTTCTCCTCATGTATCTCATCTGGCCATCAAGCTCTCAGTGCCAAACTAGAATGGCTCTGCTCATCTTTTTCATTGCTTTTCCCCCCCCTCATTCTCACTGCTCTAGTCATCTCAGCAAATTTCTTAATATTGTTCACTGCCCTCTTGACCCACATTTCATACCCTTAGTTACTCTCAAATTTATCTTTCCATGCTATCTGGAAACTCGTCTTTCTTTCTAAGCTTCCCATCTTCTGTTGGGGTGCCCGGATGGTCTGTGAAGAGCCATCTATGTCTCTCTCTGCTGTAATCCAGGTACCAGCTGATCCTCTCAATTCCAACAGATCAATCCCATTTACCTCTAAAAATTTGGGTAAATTCTGAAGCAAAGTTTTGTGACCCCTGTGCCAATGTCCAGCCAGCATAGAATAATGGACTCACAGAATATCCTGAGCTGGAAGGGACCCACAGGAACCATCCAGTCCAACTCCTGGCCCTGCACAGACACCCCGACAATCCCAGCCTGTGCATCCCTGGGAGCGGTGTCCAAACGCTCCTGGAGCTCTGGCAGCCTTGGGGCCGTGCCCATTCCCTGGAGAGCCTGTTCAGTGCCCCAGCACCCTCTGAGGGAAGAACCTTTCCATGATACCCATCCCAACCCCCCTGACACAGCTCCAGCCGTTCCGCGGGTCCTGTCCTTTGTCACAGGGAGCAGAGAGCTAAAGGCTCTCTCTCCTGGAGAGCGCTGCCTTCACGGGGCAGGGCGGCTGTCACCCCACTTTCCTTAATCCCAAACACCCCCATTAACCTCCGGCGTGGATGTTCACTGGATAAATCCGCCGGCAGAGCTGGCTGGAGCTGCTGGTTGTGTCTGCACCAGAGGGCGCTTCGAGACTGCCAAGCCGGAGTCTTCCTCCTCTGAGAATGCTGGAGCTTTGCAGAACTCTCCTTAGACGCCTCTCCTGCTTCTCCTAAACAAAAGGGGCGGGACAAACCCTGTCAGCAGAAACACCTGCGATGGCAATTCTTCCTGCCTGAAGGAAATGATATTACTTAAACCTTCCTGGAGAGGGACTTTGGACAAGGGAATGTAGTGACAGGACAAGGGGAATGGCTTCAAGCTGACAGAGGGCAGGATTAGATGGGATATCGGAAGGAATTGTTCCCTGTGAGGGTGGGGAGGCCCTGGCACAGGGTGCCCAGAGAAGCTGTGGCTGCCCCTGGATCCCTGGCAGTGTCCAAAGCCAGATTGGACGGGGCTTAGAGCACCCTGGGATGGTGAAAGATGTCCCTGACTATGGCGAGGGGTGACACTGGATGAGCCTTAATATCCCTTCCAACCGAAACCATTCCATGATTCTGTGAGGATGATTCAATGAAGCAGCAGCCTGTGTGGAGGCTGTAGGAATGCAGATCATACAGGAATACAGATAGACCAATTGTTGCCCACCTCTCCATCTATTAGCAGAAACCCAAGATTTTGGGGTATTTCAATCCCTCCTGACCATCTGGATCCTCCTCAGCAGATTTTTCACCCCAGAGCTTGAGGCAGGGTGTGAAGCAAGGGCAGCCTTGCCAAAAGTTACAGCTAAACACCACACAAGAGTCTTTTAACCATCCAGCACTTCTCTTCTGCTGCCTGCATGTCTTAGCCACTGCAGTAGACTCCAAGTGAACAGCCAACTTGGCAGGCTTCTCGAGACCTACCCCACTCTTCACCCGTTCCCATTTAATTCCCCCTCATACAATTTAAAATTATATCCTCTGTGTTAGGAGTTGACCCCAGTACGATGGTAATGCCAGCTGCCCACCCACCTCCTGTCTTGCGGTGCTCTTAGATTCAGACATGCACATTTTGAAAGCCTAGAGTAAATATCCAGAGGGGAAATTATAGCTTGAAACTAGCCATAAAAGATCATGTTCACTATAAAAGAACATAAGATGACATAAATAATACAGTGTTGTACAAAAGAAGTGGCCGAGAGAGATGAGAAATACTCGCTGTGCTTAAAAATATGTTACAAGCTGCAGGAAATTGTAGAGCGAAAAAGAAATTGGTCATTCTCCCAGGAAAATCTGATTTACTGAAAAAAATCAAAATTGAAAGTAGAAGAAGAGTATTAAATCACTTGGAGTCCAGCATTTAAAATACATTGCTTATTTTCCTGAGAGGCAAATAGTCAGGCATTTATAATAATCCCTAGGAAGGGGTGGGCTGAGCTGGTGCCCTGAGCAAGGTATTGCTAAATCGAAATTATCTAAACAGTGATTCTAATTATGGGCAAAATGGGTTTAGAAATGAGAGGGTGTGATAGATGAGAAAGTGCTTAGGAGAGAAATAATGAGTCGTAGATATCAAGGGAAGCATCAGGGTGGAAGGAGGTTACTTACGGACTTGTTCAAGGGTTGATCTTGGATCTGGCATGGTTCATGTTCTAATTGATGGTGTTGGACTAAACCTAAGCACAAGGCAAAGAAGTGGCAAGGCAGCAGAAAATATGGCAAAATGTGGAACATCTGTGTTGTAAACTTTGGGTTCCAGATTAGGACAAATGGAAACCAGGCTTTGAACAAAATGGCCACGCTCAGCAAAGGACCACCACATAACAAGGCTGTGAGAGGACAATTCTGGGACCTCTCAGGCAAAACATTCCCAGCAGAGCTGGGAATAGCCCAGCAGGTCCCAGCACTGAACAGGGCACCTGCCAGCCTTGGGCACCCAGGGTCCATCAGCCAGGCTGGGGCACAGCACCAGTCCCCCCAGAAGAGAGGTGTGCAGGACCTGCTGTGGGGTCAGAGAACACGGCCAGGACTTTACACAGGCATCTGCTCATGCTCAAAGGTTTCTTCCCCACCCGGTCAAACTCAGTTCTCATGGAAGTGGAGGCACAGATGTGGGATAACACCACAGGGAGGAACACCAGTTCAGCCGAGGCTCAGCCGGTCCCTCGGCCATCAGAGGGTTACACATGCACAGACCCTTTTCACCACGCTGGGAGTGAGGGAGAACCACAGCAGGCTGCCTCACACAGTGTGGATGTTGTGTTGGGATTACAGGGTAGTTCTCCCAGGAAGGTGAACATCTGGCTTAGATGAATAATCAGGTGAGTGATTTCCCCTCTTGTCTTGTATGTCCTGTTGAAGCTCCATGTGAATGGCAAAGGTTTGCTGGGAGAGCTGAGAAAAAGGGTCACGAGAGTATCTGCATCCAGGAATTTGGTTTCAAGACTACCATGAGAAATACAGGCTGGGATGAGAGCTGGCTGGAAATAGTTTTAAAGTGTGTCTTTTTAAACACAGCTATTAAAATGTGTTGTCAAAATAATGCATTCAGTTAGAAGAGTTTTAGCAGAGCAAAGGGAATTTACATTACCCACAGCAGCACAAAAAAGTAAAAAACCTCTGGGTGGTAATTTTCCCCACTCAGACTAATTCCCATCTATCTTGTTCCCCAGCAGCATCTTTAATTGCTGGAGCCTCACAAAAAGCCTGTGTGAGGAAGGGAAGATAATAATTAGCCAAGCTTTTTTCTCGCCGTTGTTGTGAGCCTGCAGGGACTGGTGTCTCCAACATTTGTTATTTGGTTGAATCATTTTGTTGTAGTGGGTTGATAGAAGGGAGAGCTGGGATGGAGGAAGGGGTTGTGCTGTGCCAGATATCTCTAGGGTACTTCAGGGATGTGAATTTTGCGGGCACGTGTCAAAGAAATTCCACAAAAACACAGCTTTTTAGAGCTATGAGAGGAAAATCCTGATGTTAATGTAGAGCAGCTTGGGCTTTAAACAGGAAAATGGCTTTAAAGTGAAGGACAGCAGATTTAGATGAGATGTTAGGAAGGAATTGTTCCCTGTGAGGGTGGGGAGGCCCTGGCACAGGGTGCCCAGAGAAGCTGTGGCTGCCCCATCCCTGGAAGTGTCCAAGGCCAGGTTGGACAAGGCTTGGAGCAACCTGGGCTAGTGGAAGGTGTCCCTGCCCATGGCAGGGGGTGGGATGGGATGAGCTTTAAGGTCCCTCCCAACCCAAACCATTCTGGGATTGTGTTATTCTAGGAAAAATGCTGAGAGGACCTGAAACTGAACAAATCCAGCAGAAAAGCAGAGTGGAGCAGTGGGTGGAGTCCTTCTCTCTTGCTGCCCCTCTCCACCTGCAGCACCCAGGGAGGGTTTGGTACTGCCTGAGCAGCCAAGCAGCTTTGAAGTGCTGGTTTTCATCCTTGGAGTCCTGCCAGAGACACAGACGTCCCATAACAGAACCATGGAATCATTTACATTGGAAAATCCCTCTAAGGTCACTGAAATCAATCATCCCCCACCACTGGCAAGGCCAGCACTAACCCACACCCCCAAATGCCACATCTACAAGGCTTTTAGATCCCTCCAGGGATGGGGACTCCACCCCTGGGCAGTTGTGCCAGGCTGCACAACTATTTGGATGAAGAAATGTTTCCTAATATCCAATCTAAACCTTGCCTGGTACAACTGTGGTGGCTGTAAGAGCAGGAATGTCTCCCCAAGCAAGTTCCTCCTTGGGTTTGGTATCACAGTACAAGAGGGAATTTGGGTCTGTTATGGGAAGTTTCAGGTTTGCAAAGCCTGGCACTAGGAGATCCCAGAATTCAGGCTGCTTGTGCATACTGAACTTGGTCTTCTTGTCATCCTGGACTTGATCTTCCTGTGGATAAGTGTTAAAAAGTCCTTTGTTATAGTTTTCAATACTTATTTTTCCATTTGTAAATGTGGAGTCACTCCAAAGTGTTTCTTCTCCTTCTCATCAGCATGTTACTCTGTAAGTTATTAATCAAAGGGTGTCTGGACATGGCACTGAATACAGAAGTCCTGCCTTCGGGATGTTTCACCAGAATCTCAAACACAGCACAAATATTAGTGAGCTGCCAGCTCTGTAATCCTGTGTAATTAGATGAGGAAATTAGACAGGGGTGATGCTGCTTCCTTTTGCAGCCAGAGATCTGAGGATCAGAGATTAAGACTGTGTCTACTAATTTCCAGTGTTCAGTTTCAGATAATGAGAGCTTAACTTTTTAATTTAATTTAATTTAATTTAATTTAATTGTTCATGCCTCGCAATTCTACTGCCCTTCACTGGTTCAACCTGCTGTGGAAGCAATAGCTAAACCATAAAGTCTTCACACCTTGAAGAAAACTTCACTTTAGGAGGCTGAACTGGCATCTAAGGAGGAGAAGGGACCATGTCAAGGATACGGCGTGGTCCTGAGGGTCCTCAAGTCCACCTGGAAATAAACTCATCACAACGATAAAGCCCTGCACCTCCTTATTTGCTTTAATTTCATCTCAGAGATAAATCTTGTGCATTAAGCAATGTTAAGGCAGCTACAAGTCCCAGTCTCCTGGCCAGGGCTCAGCACAGCTCCCGACACGTGGTGTTCCTGGGATGGGGAGTTGGGCTCTGGCTGAATGTTGCCTCTCTCAGCACTTGGCCCCTGAGCCCAGCAAACTGGCAAAAACATCTATTTTTTTCCCCTCGGATTGTTTTTCTCCCAATATATTAAAATCTTAGTGGGTTTTCTGTTGGATTTACTGTGCTCTTCCCAGAGAGTGGCTGCTTTGGGATTGGTGTGCAGTTTTAGAATGGTTTGGGTGGGAAGGGACCTTTAAAGGTCACCCAGCCCAACCCCTGCCATGAGCAGGGACATCTTCCACTGTAACTTCATACATCGCCGACTGGATTTGAGTTCTGAGCCCCGGGCTCCCCCCTGTTGGTGATGTGCACTGCTGTGATACACATCTAGACACACATAAACCCTGCTCTTCAATACCTCCCACAGCAGCAAGCTGCTCCTCTTTGCTCAGAGTCTCCAGATGGTGCTGAAACCCTCAGAGCTTTGGGGCTTTATTTGTTTGTTTGTTTTTAGATAACTTCCCACACTTGGGCCCTCATCAGGATGCCTCAGCCTTTCCATTCACCAAACAATGTCATTTTTAGTTCATTTTGTCCTCACTGCCGGCCCCCTTCCCAAGCAGGTCTGCGATGAATTGTTGTGGTTTGTTAGTAGTGTTGGTGCTGAAGTTCAGTTTCTGAGTCTTGTTGTTTTTTCCCTTCCCAAAATAAATTTGCAATTACCCCTGTGTTGTGATGTCAGGGATTTGCTTACCTCCACACTGGATCCGGACCAACTTTTCCAAGGAGGCTTGGCTATTAAAAAGCAGAACAGAGACCCACGGATCTCACGTGCTGAGCCCCAGCCCTACTGCTGGTGTCTTTGTGGGGGTAGCACCACATCCACCCTCACTGCTTCTGTGCCTTTGGGGAATCAGCCCCCAAAATCAGCATTTGGCAAACATACAACTTTAACCAAGGGTTTCTCATGGGGGGAACAGGTTGAGTACCTCCAAGGATGGCAAAATTAGCAGCCCTACAGAAGAGCAGCTCACTTGTGCATTCTGCAGTTCCTGCTGAGGGGCAGCTCCTCCAGAGGGACAGCTCTGGTCTCTGCTCCCTGTGACCAGGGACAGGACCCAGGGAAGGGCTGGAGCTGGGCCAGTGCAGAGTCAGGCTGGCTGTCAGGAAAAGATTCTTCCCCCAGAGGGTGCTGGAGCACTGAACAGGCTCCCCAGGGCAGCCTCTACCATGGCCAGCAGCTCCCTCCATCCCACTTCATCCTGGCAGGGAGCCAGGAGTTCTCTTTCCCTACCTTTGGTTTTGGAGCGAGCGCTGTGGCTCCTCAGTCAGTCAGGCTATATTTAGCTGCCGTGTAGTGGCATTTCCAGCTTTCTATTTTTGTAAATCCTCATTTCCCAGGAAAGAGGCTGAGCCCCGGGGGGCAGGAGCTGTATTTCTGCTGTGTGACTGCACCTGCGCCGGTGCTGGAGCTGGTCCAGGCAATGCCTACAGCTCTGCCAGTGAGATCTGATGCACGGCCCACTCCCCTTCCCTAGAGCACATCCCATAGCCATTCCTCCTTCCCTCAGAGTGCCTGCAAAGGTTTTCCCGCTCCTTGCCTACATCTCCCCATTGCAATCATCTGTGGAACACTTTTCTTTCTCCTCGGCATCCACCCTGCTGCATCCTTGCTCCAGCCAGGGCACTTTAGGGCTTCAGGCAGGGTCACACTGCGTTGCTTTCTGCCCACATGGGGTTGCACAGAGGTAGATGCATAAATATAGTACATAAATAGCATGATGGATGGTATATAAGAAGCACAGCAAGGTGGCAGGAAAACAACAGCAAATAAATCCAGTGTGGGAACATCTGTACAAAAAGCTCTTTGAGTTCTTCTCTTGGTAGACCAAGAGTTTTAGGCTGTACAGGGTTATTCTTTAGACACCTTAAACACCATCTGCTGGCAGCAGTGTCCCCTGGAAAGACCATGACTGGTCATGGTGGCCCTGGGACCATGGGTGTGAGGTCCAGAGGGATTGGGATAACTTCCCCAGAGAAGAGTAGAGGCACCGGGTGCCTTCCCAGCTCTCAGTGCTGGCAGTTTTGCAGCTTCCTCCCCAGGCAGTGACTCCAGCAGCAGCAGTTTACTGGGTTTTCTTTAGTGTGAAGAGTCCTTTCATGACCAGGTGATGTGTCAGCCCAATACAGCCCTGAAATGCATCACAACATGCTTGGCTGGTCCTTGAGGCTGGGAAAGGGACCTAAATCTCCCATTTCTTCCCATGTCTTTCAAGCAAAGCTTTTCAAAGGCTTCGCTGTGAGAGGTATCAGGGTGGACCCAGACCCTGTGGGGCTCCCACAAAGCTAAGAGAGGAAAGGGAGAAAAGTGATGTTCAAAACACAAACACTCTTTCTGGGGTCCAACGGGGTCCTTGTGGGGTTTCTTTCTGGTGCAGCATCTCCTTGGCCTGAGAATAACCTCATCTGTCTTTGAACTTGTGGTCAACAGGCTCTGGCCAGATATGCAGAGTACCCAGGAGAGCCTCTCATTAGTGCTGAAGGTAAACCTGGGTTTCCCTTTCTCAGTGCTCAACAGGCAGCAGCTTCCTGAAAGAGCATCTCAGGCTAAACCTGTTCTTCCAGGCTGGGCCAGCACTCCCCTGCAGTCAGAGGTATTCCTAAATATTCCTAAATATTAGATATGCCAGTGTAAGCCATGGAATTGAAGAAAGAGGGGGAGACTTTGGGTTGTTGACTTGAGCTGGTCATCCAAGACCTGCAATTGCACGAAAAGAGGCCAACCACCCACTTTGGGCCACCCAAAGCCTGTTGTCACCCAAACACTTTGAGCCATCCAAAGCTCCTCATCACCCAACATTTTGTTTTTTTCTGAATACCTGAAGAGGCTGTACCTCAGACTGTGATTGAAAAGGCTATCACAGCTTATCAGCATGGGGACAGGGTTTGGAGGGGGGGGTTCTTGCCACAAGGAAAGAAAATTGAATGCAGGGCAGGTTTTTCTCACTACCTGTGGGGTTTTTTTCAGCCAGAGTGCTGGGTCTCAGCAGGGCAGGGTAATGCAGCCCTACAATGAGTAACTCACCCAAAGTCTGGAATGCAGAGGTGCTGTTGGGCTGGGGCTTGAGAATTGGAGGAACCTGATGCTAAAAATACAGCTCAGTGACTACTCCAAGCCCTCTTGGGCTGATGGGGACAGCAGACAATGACAAGCCACCACCTGACGCTCATTATCACCCAGACAAACCAGAGGGCAGAAGCCACCGAGCTGGATCGGGGCACACAGGTCTGTTTTCAAAAGCTCATTCATTCTTTGTACCTGGCAGTGTCAATTCTTCCGCACAGACAACACACAGGAGATGAGCCATTTAACCCAGCTCTCTCCTGAGGCTGTGTTTAGTTTTTATGCTGTTTTCACATGGGGAGGTGCTCAGGAGGCCCAGCAGTTTGCTTGAGTTTACAGTCATTTCAGAAGCTGCACGTTCCCTCTTGTATTTTGATTTACCTGTAGTGAAAAATGGAGGTGGGGAGGAGTGAGCAAATTCTGCCCTGGATTTTTCCTTCTTTGCAATAAACTGTACATTCTCCTTCCAAACTGATGTGTTATGATATCCTTTTCAATTGCACTCTGAGGTCAGTGCTCCATTGTGGACATGCGCCTGAAGTATTCCTGAATTCCATCTCTCATTTGCTTTGATGCTTTTTTCCTTCCTAAATTATACTCTGGGTTTATGACACAGTGGGCTCATAAACGGTTCCAGTATGGGGATAGAGCAGATACAAGTGTAGTTACCTTATTCTATGCTTGTAATAGAAAACTGAGCCCATAAATGATAATATTTATTATATAAACTGACCCAGTAAGTTATTGTTGTTTCCTGGCGCCACCACAAACTCTACTTGTCCACCTCTCCATCACTCACAAGCGTCTGAGCTGGGAGAAGTTGTTCTTTGTCGAGCCCAGAGAGCAAAACATGGAAAAGTCAGAAACCACCTCAGTATTTAAAACTGGAGAGTCCATTGTACCTTCCTCTGCCCAGATAAATTTCTTTCAGCCCCTCTGCTTCTCCTCAGACAACATTCCTTCTGATGTTATTCCAGGACTGATACCAGGCTCCTTTGATGTGCTGAAATTCCCCAAAGAACAATACCCAACACTTATCTGCATGTATATATTCTTTCTCTCTGCCTCCAAGGAATACTTTCCTATGATCTTCAGATGTTTATTTAGGTCATTTTTGTCTCGATCCAATTTTCTCTTTGGAGAAGAAAGCCTCCATATGTTTCTTCAGATGTCACTCTCGCTCTGTACAGTCACCATAAATATGCAGCTATGAAGTCTTTCCTCTGTGTAAACATTGAAATATAGAGAACGTATCCCAGTCATCTCCAAGATTTACCCTTGGGGTACCCCTTCCCCTTGAAGTCTGTATTAGCTTTAGTGTTCACTTCAATTAGAAGCATTAACCCAACACCAAGGCAATTTCCAAAGCCTCCACCCAAGTTTCTACTACCAGGGTTTGCTTCTCCCAAAGCTCCCAAGACATATTCTGCACATTTCATGCTAGTGCAGCAATTCACTGTGTCCATAGGAACTTAAAAGACACTTTTCACAGATCTGATTTCAGCTGATTTCTGGATATGAAACTGTTGGAGAGCGGGAGCGGCCCCAGTTGGGAGGCAGCCCTGTCCTGCCTCTCCCTGAGTAAGGTGCCCTGGCCTTGGTGACCAGCTGTCCTGCTACAACCAGCCACCACGAGATGGCAAAAGAGGAAAACAAGGCTGGTTTTGTGTCTAGTTATCAGACAGTGAAAGATGTTTCAAGGCTGCCAAGCCGGCATTAGAGGGATTTGCTGAATTTCTGCTGGTTTCTGCAATTTGCCATGGCCCAGGTATCACTGGCACACACAGAACCAGTTTGTTCTGCAGTAAAACAGCCTCCAGCAACACCCATCTCAGCGGGAGCAGGGCTTGCTCACTGCCTTTCCAGCTCCTGAGGCCGGAGGGACTGGAGCAGAACAAGGCTTGAGCCAGCTTTTCCCACGTGGGACAAAGAGGACAAATGAGCATCTGCACCGCTTGGCTCCGTCTTTGGGAGATGCTAAATGTCTGCCCAGGGCTGCTGGTCTTTTGTAGGCACTAATCTGCTGACATGACAACTGGATCCACTCGGGTGGATCCTGGGAGAAGCACAAATTTCCATAGCAGGAGACTGCGTGGGCAAAGAACAAAAGCCCCTTCGTGCCAGCGGAGCCAGGTGCCAAATTCTGCTCGCTGTAATCTCTTGGTGAAACCACTTATCTGAAAAGGCAGGAGGAAGCTGGCTCCAGTCCTTTGCATAATTAAAGGCCTGGTGCTCTGGGCACGTACCTTTGGAATAGAAATCTTATTCTCCCACTTCTCAAATCCCAAGGAAACATGGTTTAGCTAGAGTGACTTGGAGATGTATAGGATCAGGATCTATATCTCTTGCTTGCCATCTGATGGGTCCAGAGCCAGCTCCAAGCCAGGTGGGAGCACACCTGATATTTCAGCCATGGGTATGAGCCTGTGAGATGAGCATTTACATCTCATCACATGATTTAAGAGCTGCTTTAACTTTTGGAAATAAATAGTTCTGTATTCATATATACATATCTGTGTGTGGGTGTGCATAAAAACACAAAGGCGTAGGTGAGAGAGGGGTCTATTTATATCAAAAGCAGATTGGATGACGAAAAAAAGTATTTTTGAGTGTCTGGGGATGTGTCACTGTGGCCTCTCAATGCCTTGTCCACTGCAAGTTTTTTCTGACAGATTTTACTAAGAAGTTCGTTTTTTTCACTCAGAGAAAAGCATTTATTTAACCAAGATCCTGGCAAAGAATAAAGGTTGGACTGTCCTACTTATATCAAATAATTTGGGTTTAAAGGTTTTTTTTATTTCTCTGGTGGACACGAGTGGCCAAGTTTAATAATCTTTTTAACCTCCATTTGAAACTTGTCACAGCAAGGTGAGCAAAGGTCTTTTTGTACTCCTGTGGAGAGCAAGGCAAACTCTTTAAGGAAAAATATCCCATTGCTCTGTTGTGGCTCTGCTTTCTGCTCCAGCAGCTGCACGACACGGGCTCCTGGCTTGTTCCTCGCCATTAGTTTTACTGCTCATGGTCCCTGTTTTTTGCATGGCTGCTCCCCCTGTGAGGGACATTCCTGCACTTTTCACCCACTTTCCTTAGTTTTTTGCCTGGAAGCTTTGCCAAGAGTAGCTCCTTACAACACCTGCTTAGGAGCAGGCCACATTCCCATAAGGCTGGGATGGGAAAGGCAGAAGCTATAATCAAATATAGTCCCAAATTTTGGAGGGGAGCTTTGAAAAGAGGGAACCACAGGATCCCAGGAGGGCTTAGGCTGGAAGGGACCTTAAAGATCATCCAGTTCCACCTGCCCTGCCATGGGCAGGGACACTTCCCACTAGACTTCCAGCACAGAGCTTTT
Organism: Struthidea cinerea; assembly: GCA_013397865.1. Lineage (NCBI taxonomy): Eukaryota > Metazoa > Chordata > Aves > Passeriformes > Corcoracidae > Struthidea > Struthidea cinerea. Next base: position 46,148 of record VZTI01001291.1, on the reverse strand, counting down.
CCACAAGAGATGGAATTCCACCCACTGAGATGAGGACCAGCATCTTCATGGCTCACATGCATGGTCCTGCCCCTACAAGTGCTAAAACTCGTGCTATTTTAGTGTCCTCAAAATGCCAGACCAGCTGTAAATCTGGTGGATGACCTTATCCAGAGCAGCAAGTCTGGATGTGCTCTGGCTCTGGCTGGAGCAGGGTGAGGGTCTGACCCAGCTGAGCCAGCGCTGCTGATGGGAGATGGGCCAACACTTGGGCTCCTTCACATGGCTCTGAGCTCCATGAGGAGCTCCCTGGGAGGTGGATTTGGAGGTCTCTGGAAAGGCAGATATTCCTGAGCTGCTTCCCAGCTGCTGATGGTAAAAGGCTCACGCTGCTGAGGAACAGCCCTCGCATGCTCACTCAGGCAGACAAGTTATTTTTGCATGAGTAACCCTGAAACTCTGGATGGGATTGAAAGTCTGCAGATAAGAAGGTTGTGTTCTGCATCCAAATGCAGTTATAATTTTGCTGCTGGGTAGTTTATATTCAGGCACTGCTGCTTAAGGACATAGCTGTAGAATCAATAATGTTAAGAAAGCAGCAAATTAACCAAAAACTCATTTATAATGTCAACTCTGTCTGGAAAACTGACTATTACTGTTGGTGCTGGAACAAGCCTGATTGTTCAAGTGGGTTGAAATGCACCTCCTGTGTCCTTTGCTGGCACAAAGGTGGCACTTCAACTGACAATTGATTTCATTTTAGACAAGCTTGTCTTATAACTGGGGGCTCATCTTTGGACTCTGTAGGTGGATTTGGGTCTTCATCTGCATTTTAAATTATGTTCATGAACAGAGATTGCTTTGCAACAAACTGATTTAAGGTGCAGCATGGCTGATGTAAGTCAGTACACCAGCTTGGGGTGGGGTGAACCCTTGGCAGATGTGGGTGGTGCTGGTTCTTCCCTTGGTCATTCACTGCTCTGTTGTGCTGATATTTTGCAGGCAGTAAACACAAATACTTGCAGGGTTACTTTTTCCACTGACATGCACCTCTCAGGTGCTCAACCGAAGTCCTAATCCCAAATCCCTGTTAGAGCAGAAGAAATCTGCTCCTCAGTATTCTCCTCCATAAACCTGGCTGCCCCTGTGGTGCCTTGTAATGTTTTACCCCCCAGGTCTGGGAGACACCTCTGACACATGCAGTGGATCTGCTCTGATCTCACAATAAATCCACTGCCTTGAGCAGGACTGTTTTCCAAGACGGGGTTTTCACATGTCAATATTGACGCTCTCAGCATGGATTTCTAAAATCAATTTTTTTAGAGTTCATCCAAGATAAATAGAAGAAAAAGGTAATAGTATAACAAGCCAGCTCCTACTGACTTCAGAGGGAGCCTGGATGCAATCCAAGAGTGTTTCGGGCCCATAGAGCACCTTCCCTCTGACTCCAACAGCCTGTGCATGCTTTGCTGATCAATAAACTGTGGTGTATTAATGCACTGGAGCTGCTCATCTCCAGCTGCACAATTTATGAGCTTCAAGGTCCTGAGCAGAAACCCAGCCCTGGTGACAATCTTGGGATGAGAGCTGGCACTGGCACGTGCCTGTCTCCGCTCTGGGATGCCATTGCTGGGTGCTGGTCCTTCAGCAGAAGGAAGCAGCAGGAAGCACGTGGCTCCCGACAGCCCCTTGCAGCCATTGGGATGGGAACAGCTCCAAGAGGGAATACTTAGCAGATGAAAGATGTTTGTTTCCAACGTCATCTAGCTCAGATAAGTTAATTCTTTTTGTCATCCCTCAGAGTCAGAAGTGACTGTGTGATAAGGCCTGACAGGGAAACTGTCAGAACAACAGGGAAAGCAGACCACTGCTGTCAAACACTTGACTTCTCAGTCCCCCATGGTCTCTATTAATTCATTATTATGCACTTGGGCCATCAGTCTTTTGATCCAAAGAGCGGGTGACAGGAGTGTCCAGCATGTGAGCAGGTTTGAGTGAAGTCTGTCCCAGGCATTCTCTGTCAGCTCAACAATCCCACATGGAATATGTATCTTCTTGCAGACGTCTGCCCACAGTCCTGGCCATGCATCGGCAGCCGACATGAGCCGCTGTGCATGGGGACACAACTCCCCAGAGGTGGAAGGACAAAACTGGGTTTGCTCCAAGAAAATGGAACAGGGACCTGTCCACACCAACCAGGTAGCAGGATTCCAGGTCACAACTCCTCCTTTTACTGGTACTGAATTACAGAAAAGTCCACAAACTAAATGCAAGCAATGACAAAGATTTTGTGTACCCACCTGCCCACGTGGTTCTACCCACGGGGGAGTTGAAGTTCCTGACAAGTACCCAGGGCTCTTTCACCACCACTTGACCACTGGAGCACAAGTCCGATGAGGGAGCTGGGGAGGCTCAGCCTGGAGAAAAGGAGGCTCAGGAGGGACCTTGTGGCTCTGCACAACTCCCTGATAGGAGGGGGCAGCCGGGCGGGTCAGGCTCTGCTCCCAGGGAACAGGGACAGGATGAGAGGGGATGGCCTCAAGCTGTGCCAGGGCAGGTTCAGTTGGATATTAGGAAAATTTCTTCATGGAAAGGGCTGTCCAGCCCTGGCACAGCTGCCCAGGATAGTGGAGATGTCCCCATCCCTGGAGGGACCTAAAAGCTGTGTAGACGTGGCACCTGGGGACATGGGTCAGTGGTGGCCTTGGCAGTGCTGGGGGAACAGTTGGAGTTGATCTTAGGGGTCTTTTCCAGCCTAAAAGGTTCTATGATTCCATGACCTTTCAGTCTGGAGTGTTGCTTACCTTGACTCAAGTTTCTGAGGGCTTTCATAATAACCTCATTCTTGGGTATTTACTGTGTCTGGGGAGCAAAAAAGAGACACATCCCCAAAGCTGTCCACAAAACCAGAGCAACATCTGCTTTGAATATGTCCCTAAGATGTTCCTGTTCTGTGCAGGACAGAGGTTGATGTGACACCCATTCCCACCCAAGAGACATCAGCTTGGACCAAATTTAATCAACTTCTGTAGCCTAAGAAATTCATGGGTGAAGGTAGGAGCTGATGCAGAACGAGCCATCTCACTGCCCCTTGCAGAAAGGATGTAAATTTAAGATTTTTGTTATTGCATTCCCTTGTTGTGTCAGGGCAGTGGAGCACAAGCACCACTCATTCTTTCTGTGTTCTACTGGATATTCCAGTAGGAACTCTGACACTCCAGAGCAAGCCACAGTGAAAAATTAAAGGATGTCTTACATCTGACAGCAAAGATATTTATTCCATGCTCTAGATTGATGCATGACGATGTGTTAGACAAAGCAGTCCGTGCTGGTTCATCCTCCCCCAGGATGCCCTGGCTGAAGCCTGTATTTCAGAGGTGGGAAGACATTCTCTCCACAAGTTTCAAGCACAACAGAGAGGTAGGTCCAGTCTAACGAGCCCTGTAAAAGCTCTGTTGCACCACTGAGGGCTTCCTCCTGCTCTACACCAGCTGTGCAGAAACATCTTCCTAAGAGGTGCATTTTTACTTTGATTTTGTTTTGGTTTAAATAGCCTTTGAGGCCTCAGTTTGCCTCCTGTAAAGGCTAAGCCAAGTATTCCTGCAGGCTCAGTAACCCCACCTACAAAGAAAGAAATATCCTAAACAGCTTCTGTATAGGAGGTGAGAGATTCCCAATTCATGAACAAACAAGGAGAAGTAAAACAAACTTACAAAAACCTCACTGCTTATATTGAAGCAAAATGTTTCTGTGACTTAAAACCTATTTTTATGGCCTTTCATGGCCTAATGGGGGATTATCTTATTAGCTCTGGTGATGGGGGATGCACAAGATACCTTACAGGTGACTTTATTTTCGGCTTTTTGCAGATGCAGACGTTGGCAACACAGGAATTGGAGGCCAACTTGACTTTCAAAGAAATCCTGTGTCCTTCATCTCAGCACTTTATCACAACAAAAGATACATTTGGAGAGCCTTGGAAATTTGGAAAGCCAGACTTTGCCCCAGTGAAGCCACACAAGGTCAGAATCAATGCTGGGGAAATCAAAGGTGCTGATGTGTGCAATTTTCATCATAAGGATGGACACATCCCATGGCACGTTGTTGCAGTGAGCCATCATCAGCAGAACCAAGGGGACCATAAAGTCCTCTAGTTTGAGGTTCCTACAGCTGCAGAACCCCTGAAAGTACAGGGAACACCCCAAAAGCTGTAAACCATGCCCCACCATTGGCTTCCATTCTCCCCACCTATCCCTTACCCCATTTGCTGTGATTCCTGCTCCCTGCCCTGGTTACATCCCCTGTTTCAGTGTTACTGGCTACTGTGTGTTTTCCACACCCGTGCTGTGGGGGTACAAAACGGCCCCCACACCACGTGGCTGGTGGGATTGCTCCGTGGTTTCTACCACGCCAATAAACCCTTTGGCTCCACGGAGACCCCCTCCGCCTTTTCCTTACCTCCTCAGCGCGTTACAGCTACCGGGGATCGAGGCGAACCCGTCCGGGGATTCGCCCGTCCTCCCGCGCCGGGCCGGACCGGTCCGTCCAGCCTCCGCCTGGGGCAGGCAGAGAATGCCAGGTGCCGGGACACCGAGCTAGCCAGATCGGCACCCAGAAGCAGCACGTGGCATCCAGGTGCAAGAGATCATCTTCATTTCCAAGGGATCATCTTCATTTCCTTGTTCACACAAGCTTCTTTCAGCTCCAAAAAGCTCATCAAAGCCCATGAGAACGCGGCTGGAACCTAAACCCTAAAAAGCTTTCAGCAGTGATAACGCTTACAGAATGAGCTTCCACAGAGCAGGTGGGGAGAATGGAAATGAGACAAGATTTCCTTCTAACCCCTGATGTGATGGACAGCATTACCCAGTGACATGTCTCTTTTCTACAGCCTCCAAGGCAGAGCTTGTGGAAGAACAGGGCTGGAAACCATTTATCTGAATTCTCAGCAGCTGCTCTGTTCAGCCACGCTCGAACCTCTCACTTATTCTTTGCAAGTCATCTGTAAACAGCCAGGGAAAGGGCTTTTTGTTCTCACAAAACATTTGGGAAGTGCCTCTGTGTGCTAAATATCCAGAATTGTGCACGTACAAAAATCTATTTGTTCTTCCATTGACAGAACCTCCCAAACTTCATTCATAACTAGCAGCTGGCATGACTGTGTGCTTTGAGAACTGCTGAAAATCCTTTTTAATAGTTCCTATCTTCATATTTACAGAAAGAAACATTCAAAAAACTAAGAGGAAACCTGTGAAATAAGGGATTTTTTTGGTCCTTTGTACAGCTGCCAGATACTACGTGCAAAGAAAAAAAACTACATCGTTTGAGGTTCCCTGTCAGGGTAATTCAAAGTTCATCTGCTTGTGGGGGCAATTTAACAAATTTCTCAGCTAATGTCCAGATACAGCAGGTGCCCCCATGGCTACACCTTTGTCCACACCTGCCAGCATTTGGCAGCCTGACACAGCAGCCGTGGTGTCCACTCAGAAACCCCTGCCTGTTTTAGGAATCCAGTCATGTAGGATGTCCCCTCTGCCTCGCCTGCTTGCGTTGCCGAGGCAATTGCCTGCTGCAATCCCACCGAGACTGCCAGTGGTGCTCCCAGCCCACCATTGCCATGGATCAGCTGAGCGGAGTGGTTTGAGTGATGAAAATGGGGTGTAAAAACCCAGAAATGCTGCAGAACAACAACAAAAATCAGCTTATCCATGTTTCTGCCTCATTATTCCCTGCCTACGAGCGTAGATTCCCTTCTCCCCAGACTTTAGGGAGTGCTGCTCCACAGCCTCATCTCTTCTCATGCAAATAAGAGCTCCCTGTGCATGAATAAGCAAAGAAGGTTGTGTTTTCCTCCTGCTTTAGAGAATTCAGCCCGTCTGGAAGCAGAAATGATGTTACTGAGGTGATGGCACAGGGCAGGAGGAAGGAATAGCAATGGCGATAGAGACGTGTGTGAAAGCTGAAGGAATACATCCAAACTATTTCACAAGCACTTAAAATACTAATTAGCAAGTCAAGATGCATTGAGGACAGCAGTTATAATTAAACAAATAATTTGGCTGCTGATGCTGCCGGGCTTGCTGTAGTACAAGCAGTGCCTTTACATGGCACCAGACAAGAAATCTACATTCATGTCCACCCTCGCTCTCCTTCCAGTTTCCTCTAAGCCATGGGAGCGACTGTTCCCTTCCAGTATTTTCCACCTTTTTATGCAAGAAGGAGAAGGGAGGGAAGCTGCAGGTGGGCTTGGGCTGGCATCCAGCTGGGCTCTGTGCCCAGAGCTTGTGTATCCTGAGGTGGAATCAGGATGTGGGGTCACTGCAAATGGGGCATATGCACTTGAGACACAAATCCTACCTGGCCCCACTGCTGCTGTGTTTCCTCTGAGGTGCCAATCACTGCCCTTCTGCATTTGCCTCTTTCTTATGGAGAAGGTCAGCAAGGGCAGCACTTTGCCTTATTTCCATGCAGACAACCTCGTTTGGTGGCTCCTTCTTCCAATTTCCTTATCCTTGGGCCAGGAATACCCACGGTGCACATCCCCAGTTGCGTTTCTTTACAGGACACCATTTGTTTGGTAACAAAATCCAGCCATTTGGCACCTCTTGTTGATGGGGTGAATCCCTCCTGTCTCCTTTAGTGTGGTGCCACCAATCCAGTTCCTTCTCACTGGTTTCCCACTAAATGCTTCACACAACCTCGTGTCTGCCTCATCAGGTCTGATAAACTTTCCTGAGGGACATTTGAACAACGAACAGGCAGTTTCCAAGAGCTAGTCCTTCCTTTTCCTCACAAAGGTGAGGACATGTGCAGGACACACACTACCCCAGAGCTATCCCTGGCACCTGCACGAGGGAACAAATCCAGAGTTTCTTGAATTGAGTGAATTTGTGGGGATTTGAGGGTGGCACTTTGATAACTGAACTTGCAGTAGCCACCCGGTTCCAGGAGATGTTGCTGTGCTTTCAGCTAAAGGCCTGGAGGAGAAGCACACAGAGCGTGGGGATTGCAAGGAGTTAGGGAAAACATTCTAAGTGCTCTTGGAGCAAGTAGAGTTGGGGACTGTGACAGCATGAGTAAAAGCTGTGTTTGGGGAAGTTCTGTACTTCCCAGGCTGCCGAGTGGAGATGAAGGAAGCATCTAGCAAAAAGCAGATGGGTGTTAGCACCCAGAGTTGGGTCCCTGTTTCTGGGCTTCTCTCACACTGCAGACGGTGCTGCTTTTCCGTACTTGCTGGTCTGATGCCACGCAGGAGGCAGGTCCCTGCCTTAAAAAAAATCCAGTTCTTCCCAACTGCCTTTTGACCTACAGCAGGAAAAACATCCCACTGCATGGCCAGTTAAGCACAACTCTCTAGAGAACAAGACAACAAAAGATGTAAACACTTCATCTAAGAATTTAGATGAGAGTCTGCATCTTATGATAGCACCAAGGCTGTGAGCAAAGTTGCCAGGAGGGCCGGAGAAGGGCCAGGGCTCAAGTCAGAAAGGATCTGACTGGAGGAAGCACTGACATGCCCAGAAGTCCTGGTTTAACTGGGTCTGTCCCGGCACGCCAGCAGGATCAGTCAGTGTGGTGCCTTGGGGTCTGCTCAGGGCAGAGGCTTTGCACCGTCTCCTGTCGCCCCCTCCCAGGCTGCAGCCCTGGGCACGAGCTCGTTCCCAGTGCCCACAGCAGCCAGGACAGACGTCTCTTCACAGGGTCACTCTGGTGCTCGTGGTCACCTTGTGTGACCCAGCCTGGGGGGCCTGTGGCCTGTGCTTGTTTGCAAAGAGCGACCACCCTACGAGCAGAAATTAGGACAGCCAGGGAGAACAGGAGCACTAAGGTTGTGTTTGTTCCCCATGTGCACAGAAGGAGATGCAACATGGCACACACTCACACACACCTGATGGCCAAGGTGAACTGACGGCCCACCTCAGCTCTGCTGGCAGCCAGGAGCACTGTGGTGACCTGTTTGTTGTTGGCTCACCCGGCTGTGTCCTCCCCATCCACCATCCACTCCTCCTTCCGAGAGGGTGCAGGACATCCCTGCAGGTCCCTCACCAGGGAGGAGAACCTTGGAGCTTGGCACTGCTGGAAGCACTGTCTCCAACCCAGTCACAGGGTGGCTGTTGGTAGAGCCTTTTCCCTGAGCCATGGCTTCATCCAACAGGAGCCGTGGAAGCCAAAGTCCCTGTGAGAGCAATGAAAAGGGTGTTTGGGGTAATTAAACTCCTCTGGGTGAGTTGTGCTCCCTGCCCCAAGGAAATTGCCATCTCATCGGGGACAAACACAGATGTTACAGCAAAAACTGAGAGATGATGATAACAGGCAGGGACACAAGGGCTGCTCAGAGGGTTGAGTCAGCATCCGTTGGCCCGCAGCGCAGGGGATGGGAATGCTGAAATAGCTCTTTGTGAGGCCAGCAGCACTCCAGTGCCTAATCCCAGTTAAACTCCACTTCATCTGCTCTGCACCTAGCTGAGTGCATCCATGCAGGGTTTTCCCAGGTGGAGAGGGATCCAGGCTGTGTGGGTCCTATTCATCCACTCACTTGTGTGAGGAGTTACGCACATACCCAGGGCCATCCACACACAGCCAAGTACCTGAGGCACACATCGAATGCTGTTATTCTTAGAGAGGATCTGAGTGTACAACGACTAATGACGAGAAGCCAATAGTGTCTAGACACAAGTCTGGAAACAGCAGTTCTTTGTCACGCTCAAGACGGCTGTGGAGGGGAAGCGATGTGTCAGGAGCACAAGATGCCGCTTTGTGCCCAATGTAATTCCTTTCTGCAGATGAGAGACAGTGCCTAAAAAATTCAGGGCACCTCCATGCTTTGCACAGAACTTTGATCCCCAAATGGAAAGCACTCCTTGAAACAGAGCCTTGCTGCTGCCGCCTCCCTGTCCAGCCTTTAACCTTCTAGGTTTTACTAACAATATGTCAAAAATAGACTAGAAATACAACTAGGATATGTCAAAACTAATGGAGAGCAGGGAGAAAATGGGCTGGTTTTTAAGTATTCTGTTTTTCTGACTGAAGGCTGCTGTGGGCACAAGGGATTGGATGCTGAGCAACACAGGGACTTGAAATCTCCATTTGCTGTCACTTCTGCCCATCCTAATGTCTGCACCTCGGGACATGGACTGGTGCAGGAGGAGCAGCTGGCTCCAGAAGCATGGCATGAGAGGAACTAATGGAAATATGTCCTTTGTGGTGACCTCTGTGTTGCCAAGCTCTGAAATATCAGCTAGAAAAGCACAACATGGAGGTAGTGGTGGACGAACACTGGGTCAGCCATGACTGCCAGCCTTGAGCAGGTGGGTATCTGGATTGGGGAATTCATTTGAAAAGCATTTGCATTCACTGAAGTGTCTCAGAGTTATAACAGCCTCAAGGATGCTGCAGAATTGCAGCTGGGGTTCCAGAGGCTCCTGGTCTGTCCTAGACCAATTAGCTCTACTGAAATAGCTCTGAGCAACCTGGTCTAGTGGAAAGTGTCCCTGCCCATGGCAGGGGGTTGGAATTAAGTGATCTTTAAGGTCCCTTCCAAGCCAAGCCATTGCAGGATTCTATGAAATAGGGCCATGGCAGGGACTGTTTGATCTTTAGTGATGCTGAGGTCTCAACTTGCACCATATATTGCTTTTCCAAGCAGCACATGAGAGAGCAGGAACCCCAGGTTCAACCCAGAAGGCATCTTTTTCCTTTGTCCATGAACAAATGAAGCTGATCCACGCAAAAGCATGCAGGGGTTTCCAGCTGTGGCTATCCTTGCATCACTGACAGGCAGCGAAGGTCTGAGGCAGAGCTGAGTTTACATCATGACATTTAACATGCGTGGCAAAACCAGAAGTTGAGCATCAGCTGTTAAGATTAGATCTCGACGTCAAAGAGTTTGGAATTAGACACACAGGCAAAAGGGAAAGCAGCTCTACCTCACAGCAAGCTCCTGTTTCATTCTTGAGACGCTCTAATTGCTACTATTTTTAATTGCGTATTTATACCACAGGCTATTTCTTTCCCTTTAACAAGACAGGAGTGAAATCAGCTTATAATATTTCTCCATCTTTTCATGAAGGTGTTGAAGTAACTGCCTGCTCATTTTTACTTTTTTAGGGCTGCAAAAAAAGGAATTGATAAACGCCAAAGGAATGAGAAGTCAGAGCTTCTTCCCAGCTGGGAGAAATCACTGTGGGTAAGGGAAGGAACCTGGGGAAAGGGGGAAAGGGGGTCCAGGTCTGATGCATGTGAGCCCATGGCCACTTCTCCAAAACAGGCCCCACCTGGCAGGAGAGTTCAGTGGGGAACTGTGGCCTTTGACAGAGTTGATGAAACAGCTTCAGAGCAACTCGGGTTTAAAAAATCCTGGTGCTCCCAGGTCAGGGGGATGGTGAGAAGGCTGGGACCAGTTTTCCTGCACTTGGAAGTTCAAGGAGGAAGGCATGGCAAGAAAGGTGGTATTGCCTCTTTCAGGCTTGCAGGAGCCCTCCTCTGTTGCTAGTCCAGATCTTCACCTCCCAGATGTTCACCTACCAACCTTCAGGGTGGATAAGGTGAGGGGAAGAAAGCAAGGCAGGAGGAAGCACCCTCCATCTCGTAACTCTTAGTGAATGCAGGAGTCATGAAAAGGAATGAGGAAAAAACCGAACTAATATTTTAGCTTCCAAATTTTAATTTTGTTCAACTGAAAATGCAGAAAATTCAAGTTCTCTCGACATTTGTGCAAACAGTTGTAAATTATTGTTGAACCTTTTAAAGTTGACCTGTTACAATGGAGGTGCCCAGTTATATTCAGGAGTGCAAGCGGAGAGACAAGGAAGAAACCTATTTGAAAGGATGCTTTTAAAACACATTCTGGGGGTGGCCTTTTTTGGGAATTGGCTAAGGCAGGTGGATAAAATACCCAGTGTGACCTGTAGAGTGGTAAAGCAAATGAAGAAATGCGTTTGGGATTATTTGGGGGGGAGGGTTGTGTGTTTGGGGTTTTTGTGCCTATGGCTTTTTGGTTTTTTTTGGGGTTTTGTGTGTGTGTGGGTTTGTTAGTTAGTTAGTTTGTTTGTGGTTTTGGGGGACGGGGTGTTTGGTTTGGGTTTTTTTTAATGCCTTATAGGATCAGCACTTGAGGAAATAAACCTCAGAGGGGCTATTTGGGTACTGTGGAGCAATGCAAAAAGTTCATCTAAGCCTGAAAATCAAGGAATAGCTCCAATGGAAGTCCTGGATGACCTGGCAGTGCGCTCACTGCTCATCCTTCCCAAACCACTTTCTTCAAAGTCAGATGCCTCCAGTCACCCTCCTTCCCAAAGCAGGAGCAGGACAGGGCCTGGGGGAATCCCCGAGTAAGATCCTCCAGACAGAGCACGAACCACTGACCACTGCTCTCACCCAACAATCCCGGGAGTTTTCTTACACTTTTAGCTGTCCTCCCATCCAGGCAGTAACACCCCAAACCGGACACAAGAACATTGAGGGACACTGCATCAGAGCCTGACTAAAGACAAGGCAAATGGCATCCACGGCTTTCCCTCATCCACAGATTTAGTCACAGAATATCCAGAGTTGGGAGGGACCCACAAGGATCATTGAAGTCCAGCTCCCAGCCCTGCACTCTCCCTGAGCAGTGGGCAGCCTGGGAGCGAAGGGAAAAGCACTTTTAGATTGTAAATCAGACCGTCAAGAAACAGCTACAGAAGCTCCCAGGCACAGGAGCCACTTGGAAGTTATAAAGAGCAAGCTGAACTTCAGGGTCACAAAGACTGAACAACAACACAAAGTGCCCCAAGATATAACAAACCCTACGAGCAAACAGCAAAACCCAAGGAAAACCTCACCCCCAGAAAACCCAAGCCTGTATAAATAATTCAAAAACAGTCAAAAAAACAAAACAGAGAACCACCCACTTCCCCAGACTGCCAGAAATGGAGGGGAAAGACAACAACAACAAAGTCAACAGCCATCCAAACAAACTGCCCAAACCCAGGAACAATAACCCCCTCCCTCCCCAACCTGCTGAAGAGACCCACAGCAGTAATGTTCCCTGCTGAAAAGCCATCCAGAAATTTAAAAAAAAAAAAAAAAGAAAAACAAGAACAAAAATAAAGACAGAAGCCAAACAATAGTTAGTTGGTTTCTTGGAAATATTTATGAACAATATTCAGAGGAAATGTTCTCAAGGGGAAGTCACGTAACCAAGTACAGAACCCAGGCAGAGATTGGGAAAACAGATGGATCTTTCTCCAGAGGGGATTTCTGATGCCTAACAAGTCCAAAGCCATCCGCTCATTCCTACCACACACATACATCAAGGCTCTGACAAAGAACAGCCTCGTACCTTACTTACTGGCACTCCTGGTGAGACACTTTAGCTGGCAAAGCTTTGATTTATCAACTCAAGAGCTGACTGATGCCAGTAGAGTCATCCAGTTTTCAGAGGGTTTTCCAATCCATTTCCTTTTTTCAGCTGAAAATTTCAAATGTTCTTCAACTAAATATCCGTAGGATGGTTTGCTGTTAATGGTCCTCGCAAGAGAGAATTTTCCACCAGAGGAGACCATTTTTGCACAGAAAATAACAGACCACAAGACAGGTATCGATAAGTTTGAATAAAATAAGGCAGTAGTGATGAATTCTGGTCCATGAAAAGATATCTTTGTCATTTAAGAAAATGTAGTTAAGCCGTGGGTTCATATGAAGATTTTAGTATTGTGTTGCTTTAATGCTTTGTTTGACCACAGGTAGGAAATAATTATTCAGAGGATATCACATTAGAGTACCTCTTCATGGAATCCACCTTCCATGTCCCTAATCAATACTGTCATTAAAAACCTCACTGGGAGCTTCTGAACAAGCGGGACCTTACTCCAAATGTCTACTGGGGAAATAATAAATAAACAAATTCCACCTGGAATAAAACATTAGCCTCAAAGGGCTGCTTGAAGTCTCTGTCTACACCCACACAGCTTCCCATGTATTGGTAATTAGTGGTGCTGCTCCCAGCCACAGAAGACAATTTATTTGGAGGTCTAATTGGCATCTTTAGCACTTATAATTGTCTCTTCCCCCTGAATTTTGGCAGCTGAGGTGACAAGTGGCCGCCCCCTGTTTTGCATCTCCCTGGGGCTGTGCAGGTGGGACCCCCAGTGTGGTTTCACATCCGACTGGGGCAGGACAGCATTCCTCAGCACAAACATGGGCTGAGCTCTTCCTGCAGTGATCTGTGCCCAGCAGGTAGAAATAAAGCCGAGGTTGCTCCTGGGTGTCTTGAATTGCTATGCCAGCAAAGCCCCAGTAATGAATGCCCAGCATCTGAGGGTGTCCTCCTGCCTCCACTCACAGCAAACACGGGAAACAACTCTTGTTGCAACTGCATCTGAAAACCCTTTGCTGGTTTGCCTTAAAATTTGGCTTCAGACAGGCCTCACTAGGACTGGGGTCCTTGTCCCTTCAGCATCCCCCTGCGAGCAGAGCTGCGTTACTGTGGGTCCTGGGACACGTTCCATTTCCTAGAGTGAGAGATCTGCTTACAGGACACCCAAGCTCACGTGACGTGGGTTTGGAGACTTGTTTACAGTGAGCAAACCCAGCAGCCCAGGCAGACCTGTTGGGGCATTTATAATTGTGTCACCAGGCTATGCGAGCCCTGTCCAAGAGCAGGACAGGCTGTCCTCTGCCCTTCCCAGCCTCTTACACCTCCTTAATTGGAGGGTGATATCACGGCTTTGACCTACTCTTCTTTAGCAAAAGAATAGCATGCTTGCATCTGTCACAAATGCACCGAGGCAAATGTGCTGATTGTCATGAGAAATATTTGATTCGGGACTTTTGGCCTCAAGAAAGTCACATGATCTTCAAGGAAATTTAAATAAATTCCAGGCAAGTCTCCACGCACCCCCATACGCAGCCAGCCAGTACTCATCAATCTTAGGAGCCATTTAAAAGCTCTGCAAGAATAAAAATACTATTTTATGAACATTTTAAATATACTGTACGTTCGATATCCTGCATTAAGGTTCCAGGAGACATTCCCACTATGTTAATAATCTTTTATCTCTAAGTAATTCCCATTTTTCACTCACGAGTTACAGTACTATTGACTCTCCTCCAGTGCATTTTTCTTAAGTTCCCCAAGTGTTTAAGCCAGGGAAGGTCAAAAGAAACTAAGCCACTTGCTGAAGGTCCCTAAAAAAAAAGAAGAGGTAAGAAAACCCAGGTGTCTTCACATTGGCTCAGCACTCTTATAAACAGATTCATTTTACCGTCCTTCAAAGGTCAAAGCCAAAAAGAGGTTGCAAGGAGAAAATAAAAATATATATACACAGAAAACGTTGCACACCAAACCTAGAGTTATGTAGATATTTAAAAAGCCTGGATAAAAGCACTCTCACTTGTTGACCATCAGAGCTCAGAGCTCCTGTGTTTTAGGAAACACATATCCCTTCTAGGTGTCCCCACAAGATTTGGTGTTGTACAGGTGTGGAGAGAAAAAACCCCATCCACCTCTTGAGTAGTACCAAAATTATTCTTTTTGGCAAGTTGCATAAAACCCAGTCCTGTTGATGCTCGAGCAGGGAGTCTCATACACCAGAGTCAAACCTTGGCCAGATGGGCCATCAGAAGTGAGCACGGAACCTCAGCACCTCTGAAGCCTTCCAAAGGATTGCCATCTTCTTGAAGAGTTTGTTTTCCTTAAGAAATAAGAAGTTTGACTCCTTTGCTAAGGTAAAACAAATAAAAACTCGCCCAAACCACAGAACAAAAGCCAAACCTCACCTTTGAGTCAGGAATCTCCTGTAACTCTGTGCTGGAAAGAGCCCAAGGTTCTAAACATCCCTGCTCACCCTGAAGGCCGATACCTGAGGGCACAGGAGCAGAGGGCATGAGGAAAAGCAGAGCACTTTTAAGACTCAGCAGCCAATGACTCAGCCTGCTGTGACATGGCAGCAGCCAAATTCTCTGATATCCAGCAGTCCAACCTCCACAGCACCAAATGAGAGCTGGGGGAGCTCTCATCCCAGATGGTGCACTCAGATGTGCCCTCCACAATCTCCCGAGTTCTCAAAAAGCTCATGCAATTTTATTCTAAGCTTTTTCACACTTTAGGACAGGCTAGCAGAGCATCCATTATTTTACCTCCCTTCCATGTCCTTTCTCTGTCTCCCCTGACAGGATGGGAACACCTCCCATGCCAGGGAGCATTTCCAGCCACGCTGAACACCCACACTCTGCAGCAATGGGAGGTCACTGCACAAAGGCAGTACGGCTGCTTGAGTCAGAGCTTGGCTTTCCAGATGAAAGCTTCCTGCAGGCTCTAATTCCACTCTCCTTGGCCCAGCTCCTTAGAATCTCACAGCCCAGCAAGGCTCAATCCTCCCCCAAAAGCTTCAGGAATTTGTGAGAGGAGGAACCTGCTGCCACTGTGAGTTTTTACAAGCCCTGGGTTGCAACACTCAGGGCAGCTCTGAACGAGGTGGCACAGCTGATCCTCACACCCTGATCCTCTTCCTAAAGCTGTTTCAGCACTGAGGAACACCACAGCTGAATGCTGGGAAGCTTTCCCTCTGGGAGAAGGTAAAGGCAGCTCCTGGTCTTTGACGACATGACTGTGGCACTGGGTGTTTCAGGTCTCCTGGTGCAGAGCTTTAGCTGTAACTCAGAGTTATCAGAGTTAGCTGCCTCTATCCCACCAGGTTCTCCTGGCGGGGACACGCTCCAGGAAGGGACATTCAGTTTGGGAAGATAAACAGTAAGGTTTGCCAGCAGGAGAGATTAACTGCTGAGGTGAAAAGGTTGTCAGCAAAGCTGTGCTGAATGTTTGCAGTGCAACCTGAGCCTCAGCCACTGCCCTACAAGCCCAGGTGAGCACAGGAGGAAGCACAGCCCAGGCTGGTTTGGAGATGCACCATTTCCTCACAAATAGGGACTTGGTTTCAAGAGATCAGCTTTGAAATAAAATGCTCAACAGCAAGTGAGATTCATGTTAAAACAGGCCAAGAGTCGGATGGTTAAATTCAGCTGTGGCAGCTGATGATCGTGATCTAACATCACATCTAGACAAGTGCTACATACCTTCTTCGGAAGCCGCTTTGCAACCCCACAATTTCCACAACTAAGGACATATAAGAGCAGAATTTCACAGAAATGGATGAATTTTGAAAGACTTCTTTTGCTTATGTTGTCGCCCAAGGGGGAAGGACACACGCTGGGTAGCTGTTGGTTTCTGTTATGAAATTTTACTACATCTGAAGTTTTGAGTCCTCTGTGTGTGCTGGCTTTTCCCTACTGCAGCTGATCCAGCACCTCAACATCCCAGCAAAACACCATCCCTGGGTGCTTGCTGTACTTGCCACCGCTCTCCTGGCAGAGTGACGGGATCAGTCCAAGGAGTAAGATTTGGGAACTGGAGGAAGGAAGAGTGAATGGAAACAGGTGCAGCATTATTCACATGGCTAAAATGTACCCGGAAGTTTCCCATGCTTGCCTTCTTTTATATATATATATATATTTAAAATAAAGCTTGGCAGCAGTTCAGACCTAAGATTAAAATAATCCCTTTGTGTCATCCCAAAGCAAGAGCAGAGGGCACCTCTGTGCTTTGCCAGCTTCTCTGCCCCTGCTTCCAGCACGGACTGTGCAGGCTCCAGGCTCCTCCTGGACAAGCAGGAGCCAAGAAAGTTCCTTTTTCATAGCCATTATTTGGAGACATTCATAGAATCAGAGAATCCAGAATGGTTTGGGTTGGAAGGAACCTTAAAGCTCCTTTAGTTCCACCCCAACATGGACAGAGACACCTTCCATTATCCCAGGTTGCTCCAAGCCGTGTCCAGCCTGGCCTTGAACATTTAATGAAGTCCACAGCTTCAAGCTCTTCCCTCAGACATGCTTTGCTTGGTTGGGAAGGCTTGGTTTGGGAGATTTTTAAAACCAGCTACCAGTTCCTAAGCTCAGGGGTGACAACCTGCACTACACACAAGTCCAGATGGAGAAGATCCACCTCAGGTGGCAGCAATAACCTGCAGGAATGTTCAGTTCACCCCAGAAGAGTCGTGAAACATGCAGTCAGCTTCTCTAGAGTTGCTATTGCAAAAGAATCTGGCTTTTCATTTAGAAATAGATTTTTTTCCACAACTACGAGGGCCTGGGTGTTTGAGAACAAGAACTCAATGTTCACAAGCCAATAAGCAAATAAAGACCCTGAGGTTTCTTTGTATTTAGAAGCAAAAAAAAAAAATTATGACTGAGGCCTGACTCGTAATTTTCAAATTCCCGGAGGCAGCGAGCTCAGTATTCCGTAGTCTCTTGTGGATTGGGACGTTCGCGGGTTTCTCTGTGCGTAGCTGACAGAAGTTTCACATGAGCCTTTCAACCCCATTGCCACGCTCCATGGAAATCTGTTCCATTGAATGGAGTCCAGGAAAACTGGTCTGTGACTTCCACAGGAGATGCTCATGAATAATACATCTAGCTGTTTCCAGCAAATCCAAACCTCTAATGAAAAGCAAAGGCATATTCCCAGTTTGAGCTCCGCTGAGCACCAGATCAGACCCTGGCGATGCAAATCCACAGCCAGGGGCAGAATGCAGACTTTCAGCCTGCCTTAACCTGGAGCACAAAGCCAAAGGCTTCACTTTAAATGTGCTGCTTCACCTTTCAGAACAGGGATTTATAGATATTGGCTTATACTATTGGATGTTCTCTTCAGCACAATCAGTGCAGAGGGTTTTTTTGTATGCACTGCTGCATAAAGATTTTTTAAGCAAGATTTTTTAAATGCATTTTTTATACATATAATTATAGGATCACAGACTGGTTTGGGTCAGAAGGGACCTTAAAGATCATCTTGTTCCACTCCCTGCCATGGGCAGGGACACCTTCCACTGTCTGGTTGCTCCAAGGCCCATCCAGCCTGGCTTTTGAACACTTCCAGGGATGGGATGTAAATTTTTTTTTATACATATACAAAATATTTTTCATCTCCACTGCTGCCCCATGTCAAATACCCGAGGCCATTCAGTGCTTTAGCAACAGGAGTCTAGAGGAGTTTCAGACTTACATAGGCACTGGGTGGGGGTGGCTGAGCCCCCAGGATGTCCCCTACCCAAAGCCTTGACCACACACGATGGTCAGCAGGAGAGAGCAGCCTCTCAGCGTGTTCCCAGGAGCACCCCTGTCCCATATGGTGGAGTAGGCTGGTTTAGGCGTCTCTGTCTGGGGAGAGAGGGCCAGAATCAAGGCTGATAGCTTTGCTTTGCCCAAGGTATCTCTGCTCCTTGCCCAGCCGTTATTCCAGGTCCTGCTGGTGGCCATCTCCACCCCAACTGCCCAGCACTCTCCAGAGCCTGCAAATTGATAAGGCTGCTTCATGATCTATGGCTTCTGGTTTTAATTAAAGCTGCCTCCTCTGCATAGCTCCCAGCCTTGTGCAGACAGCAGCACAAATTATTTCAACCTCTCTGATCCACCAGATGCCAAGCTCACAGTTACGAGCTGACATAATTCAGGAAAATTCTCCCCTCCTCCCGCTGGCTCAAGTGAAGTTGGAAGCAGAGAACTGAGGAGAAGATATATATAATGACAGCAAACTAACCCTCCACTCGTGACCCTGACTAAGCAGAAAGCTGGTTAAGCACGTCGCCTTCAAACCTCCCCATCTCGGGAGCTCCTGGAGGGCAGCAGCAGAGGGGATGAGGAGTCAGCCCAACTGAGCCCCTCACTCGCAGCCTCCTTCAGGGCAGCAGGCAGCTCCTGGCCCCTTGAACTAACAAGACAGGTCCCAGTCAGGAGAACACAGTGTTTCCTATTCGTGAGAATCCATTCTTGATTCCTACTGACACATTCTGGGAGGGGGGTGCGGGTTAGGGCTCCATTTACACCTGGAGTCACTTCTGGAGTTATTACCTCACTCCTCTGCAGGTGGGACTGGGGACATTAATGGGCTGTGACTGTCCTGACCACTCTTCATGGGGCCCCACAACTCTCTGCCCTGCACAAAGCCAGGCCCAGAAAGCTTTCCATGGGCACCACGTGTTGTCCTCACTTTCATGCTGCTTTTAGAGCACATGAGGTTCAAGCAAGCCATTTTATCTTCCAAGCACCCTGGTGGAGGGGGAAAAAGAAAAAACCCCAGACTCCTGACCCTGCATTCCAGGTGGGGATGTCCAGCACATGGACCTTGCTTTTAGGAACACCCTTGGTAGAGATAGTACTTAAATTCTGAAGAACCAGACCTTTGACAGATAATCTTGTTTGCAGAGTGGGAGGTTCTCTTCGTCCCTGTGTAATCAGAGCAGAAGACACGGCTGCCACCAGTTCATTCCTCCCAGGCTCCCTTCACCTCAGGGCTCCCAAAATTTGGATCAGAGGCACCACAGCTACAGTCAGCTCAAGACTTGCTGTTGAGGGTCTTGGAAGGAGATGTCAGACTCAGATGCTCTGCACCAAGACACCTGTGTCTCATTCAAACATGCAAATAAGCACGAATATTAATTGATGAGAGGGCTTTATGGTCACTGCAGGATTGCAGGCAGCTTCAGCTCTTTCATGTGTGGGATGTGCAGTGTCTTATTTCTCTCATGTCTCCAGTGTTGTCATAGAAGCAAGCAAGATATTTTCTGGTACAGATCTACTCTGGTACATCCCAACTGGTACATTTCGTGCTTCGTTTCTGTCTCCAGAGGACAAGAACGACCATCTCGAACCTATGTGAACTTTGAGGATGTTGCAGCATGCTGGGTGTTTTCAAAGGACCTGTGGTATCCATCTCCAGGAAACAGATTGAAATGGCAAGGGGTGAGTGGTTGTACCAGACAGTGACGCTGCTCCACGGGTTTGGACTGTTAATGCAAAAGATAAACAATTAATTTATGTAAAAATACCAAATATTTTTCGAAATTATTTGTACATTCAGCCTTTAATAGAGGTGGAGGGGAAAGATTTTTCAAGACTACAATTGACGTGGAATTTGACTCAAATGAAGAAGCTGAACAAGCCCAAATTGACACTTAAGAGTTTATTTCTTCGTTTAAGGTTTGAAGGCTACATAAAAATGGGTACAGCTCTGAAATCTTTTCCCATCATGGAAATCAAAGTGATTCAAATCCAAATATTAATTCCTGGGTTCTATAGCCAGTTTGTTCACACTTGTGGCACTCAGTGATCCCACAGAAACACAGTTCAAAGCCGGGTGCCTGACCCAGGGCCCTGGGCTCCAGTTGGGCTTCAAAGGGAAGCCTGCTAAGGAGGTGGATCTGGAGACACAAGGCTGCTCCTCACCCCTGGGAGGGTGTCCCTTGTTACACCCAGCTGGGAGACAGGGTCCCTGTGCTTCAGCCGGGGGGCCAACCCCCCCAGCCTTTGCTCAAAGCTGGATGTTGTGATGACTCAAATGAGCGTTCCTGCCTGCGGTCTAGCAGGAACTGCACACTGTGCTCTCTGTGTGTCCTAGCTGAGGAAGCGTTTTCCATAACATACGGAGCTCCAATCTATGTTTACAACAAGGCATGTCACTTAAGAGTACAGCACTTCCCCCCGTGTCAAAGAGAAAACAACCACCCAGAAGATAAAGTGCTACTCAGAGCTATCTCAGAACCAAATGGTTTTCTTCCCAGTGAAACTAAAATGCGGTATGATTAGGACTGCCAGCCTGAACACAGAGCTCCATGCAAAATTCATACAATTTGGGTTTCCTGGGTCCCTTTCTTCCTTCTCACCTAGGCACCTTGTACAAAAGCATCAAAGCACAGTCAGCAGCACCCAGCTGGTCCAGTCCCTTCACCAGGAACATCCCTTCATCCTGCAGAGCTCGGGGAGGCAGCAGGACACTCTGCAAGCAGGCATTTGCTCTGAGCTTTGCCTGGCCAGATATTTGCAGTTCTCTGGTACCCTCAAAAAGACACTGGTTCCCCTCTCACACCACTGCTCACACTCGTGGTGTCTCTGCAGGCACTTATCAAGCTGTGCCATCCCTCCATGGGCTCAGCCTGGGAAGAGCTTCCATCTATACTGGCAGGAGTCCTTGGGAGTTCTGCTTTCTGCTGTCCCTCCTCTGCACCTCCCTGAGGTTATGCTGGCAGTTCCACATGGCCCTGAGAGCACCCACTCCCCCAAATTACCTTTTCCTGGCTGAAAAGAACACCCTCCTGCCCTTGGAGGGGTGCCAGTAGCCTCCCATCTCCAGCCACAGCCTGGGATCACCTCTGTCTGCAGCAGCTTTGGGGTGAATCCAAACTCAAGTAAAGTGCTCTTGCTTTTTCCAGGAGAAAGCTCTGGTGCTTCCCTCTGACGTAAAAGATGATGGTTGGGGCTCTTCTGGAGTTACCGATGATCCTAACTACAGTTACAGCTCCTATTTTAGCAAACTTAACTTTGGTTCTCCACATAAATTCTCCTCAAGTTCAACCTTGATGTTCGTCTTCTATGAGGAAACATCACTTGTCTCTGTCCTACCTAAAAATAGATAGAAAGGGGTAAGGATTGGAGCAGGGTCTTCTCAGTGGTGCCAGGACAAGAGGCAACAGGCGCAAAGTGAAGTATATGAAATTCCACCTAACATAAATAACTTGTTTGTTGTGCAAGTGGATGGACAAGGCAGCAGGTTGTCACAAGAGGCTGCGAACTATCCAAACCTGGAGAAATTCAAGCACTGCCTGGACAGTCTTGGGCAAGCTGCTCCAGCTGGTCCAGCTTTGTGGAGGGCTGGATTAGACACCTCCAGAAACAACTGCAGAGATCCCCAGCCTCAGCTGTCCTGTGATCTGTTCACCTCAGCCGAAAACATAATTATAAATTTATTGACAGGAGTTGCCAGCACCTTTCTGTAGCATGTGGACAGGCTTCCCCAGCCTTTTGGGAAAAAGCCTGGCTCTCCAAGGAGGCACCATAACTGTGCCCCTTTCCCTGACCCTTAAGTAAAGTCTTCCCTAAACAGAAATCTAGGTCATAGTTTAATTTTCTTTTTTTTTTTTTTCATAAAGTAATGTCCCAATCATTTTTTTATTTCCTGCATGTGGCAAAAGGCAGAAATCAGGAGGGATGAAAGCCAAACATGGGAGAACTGGAAAGCAGCGTCAGAGCCACTGAATTACCTCGGGGTTGCTGTCAAATCCATTATTATTCATTACAGTAATCTCCTGCAGACTAATGGACATGTGTCCTATTAGTCCTGCAGTCACCATGGGTAAAATAAAAAGCTTTGGACAGTTCTAGGAAGGGTCTCAGTTTCAAGCCAATTTTATATCACAGCCTATTTTCGGTCAGTGCTGCTCACTTGAGTCCTCCTCAGAGCTGCTGTTACGGGAACAGAATTTCTTCCTTAAAGATGACCATCTCTTGTTGACTACAGCTCATGCTCTGGGTGATAAAACTGCAGGGAGTTGTGTCAGAGTCAGGGTGGAATCCAGACCTGAGACCTGGTGAATTGAATGGGGCCAGAGCTTCCTAAGTGGCTGTTTAAACAAAAACATGTATTTGGGAAATTTTATTCAAGACTACATTAAATCATGTTTCAATATTGGACACTATTTGCTGGTGCTAACATTTTTTTTCTTAGAAAATAATCTTTTAGCAAAAAAAGTGTCGTTCTGCAAAGCTTGCTGCCCTTGTACTAATTAACCATACTTTTAGGCACACAGCATAACCTCATACTAAGCTAAACAATGAGCAGCCTATAAATAAAAAAGAGCTACTGCTAAATTTCACATGTTTGGCTTTAAACTCAAAGACTTCCAAGGGGGTAGGAGGTTGCTTCACTCTATATTTATCTCTTTAAAATTAACAGAAAGGAAAAAATAGGCCCCTTTGCCCTCGGACTGGAACATAAGGTCAGGATGACAAGTGGCACGGGAAGGGCTGGGGGAGTCTGGCAGCTCGACCATCACCACGGATGTGCTGGCAGCGCCCTGGGCTCGACACGCTGCATCCAGCAGGAAATTATATTCCCCTCATGTCCTGAGTCACTCCCCTGTAAATCCTGAGATTTTACATCCATGACATGTTAAAAAAAATTAAAATTAAAAATAGTATGCTCAGTCTTTCCTGCCAGTTCCTGACATGTGATTGCCAAAAACATCAGGAGAAAAATACTTGCCATTTGTTTCCAGAAGCCCTGGGAATGGAGATGCAAAACCTGGGAGTGGCTCAGAGGCTTTCCTAGAAAATGGCCCTTGTCACACAGCCAGATATTCCATGGATCTCAGGAGCTGCTGCTGGTGAAGGGACGAGGCATCCCCTCAGCCCTGAGCTGTGTTGGGGTGTCTGTTCTGGCCTCTCTCCGCAGGCACCACTGCCGTGCTTGGCCACGATGAAAGCTGTCTTTGGGCTGAAGGGAACAGAGACCCTCAGGCTCTCTTGGTGTCCCTGCTCTCCTCTGCTCTTCCTGTGGCCCTGCTTGGCTCTAGCCAGGCTGAGGATGGACCATCTCCACAGGGAAGCTGGCACAGACCCTGCCAAAACATAGGGCTGCTGAGCTGAGCCTACCCTGAGCTGGAGGACAGGTGGTGGCTCAGATGCCATCCCAAGTCAATGCTTTATCTTGGATTTCTAAATTATGAACCTAGGCCTCCACAAATGGCTATTTTTGTCTCTCTAATGGGGTGGGGAGGCCCTGGAACAGGTTGCCCAGGGAAGCTGTAGCTGCCCCTGGATCCCTGGAAGTGTCCAAGGCCAGGCTGGATGGGGCTTGGAGCAACCTGGGATAGTGGAAGGTGTCTCTACCTGTGGCAGGGGTGGGATGGGCTTTAAGGTCTCTTCCAACCCAAACCGTTCCATGATTTTATGATGTTTGGACACTGCAGTGTCCCAAATGCTAGAGCAACTGACAAAGAAATTATTAGAAAGTGGATCCTGTTTTGATAAACCTGATTTTGGTGTTAAAGTAATTCTTCACCTGTAAACCTTGACTCAACCTCAGTTGCAAATCCAAGGTGGCAGGTCATAAGGGTCACTGGTAAAACAGGGAAAGAGAGGATGAACATGGACTGAGGAATCTTTGACACTAGTTACAAACACAAGTGAAGGCAAGCATAGAAGACAGTGACTTCGGCAATCTCATCCCTGAGAGGAGCCAGAGAGCAGCAGGGACCCTGAACACAAGTCTCACATCCCTTGATGGAAAGTCGCATGGTGGGATTTTTCCAAAAGCATCCCAGGTTAGCCTTCCTGCCTGCAGGAACCTGTGGTCATCCTGCTCTGCCTGCAGGAGCCTATGGTCATCCTGCTCTGCCTGCAGCCATGTGAGGGACATGAGAGCCCGGCCATGAGCCACTGGTCAGGTCCTCTCACCTGCTGTGCTCAGCAGCACCACAGCAAGGGGGGAGCTGAGAACACTGAGGATTGTCTGATGAACGAGAAGCATCAACTGCATTCTTTGATCACCCATGGCACAATTTTAATTGCTGAAGATACTGTCACACCACTCCGATCTGTCCCAAGGACAGAAACTTGAGGACGCTGCTTTTTTTGTCCCTTTCTCTTGCTCATCAAGGAGTGCTGGCTGCACTGGGCAGATGTACAATACCACTGCAGTGCCTCAGGCACCCAGCTCCAGTGGAAAAACCCAAGAAATTCATACCCGTGTCATGCCGAGCTCCATCAGCCTGTAAATAGCAGTGATGGCCCTGAAGTGCCTGGGGGAATGCGAAATAAATATTCCTTCCCCTGGATACTACTGGGCCAAAATGCATCATCCAAAGGCCCCACTGTAGGGCGAGATTCCCCCATGGGGCTGCAGATGAGGATGTTGAGTTTGAGGCTGCTTATTGGCATTTGGAAGGAATTTGTTCCACCACTGGAAACTTTTGTGGCCAAAGAAGTTAGAGGGGGAAAAGCCAGTTAAACTTTGGCCTTCTTCTATGGAGGGTAAACTTAGAAACATGACTTAGATGCATAATTTAGAAAACCAAGATAAAAGTCAAGCCAGCTGCTTACCCTGTAGCTTTTTTTAAGATTATTGCTTACCAGGCTTAGCCACAGGGACTAAGTGCATGTTTGGAGTGCAGACTTTTCTGGCTGAGCCATGAAACCCACCAAGTGTAATTTTTGACCATGTAATTCATCCTCCCTGAACAGACTCAAAACCTAGTGAAGCAGGAGGGAATAGGATGTGAATTGCAAAGCATCTTTGTGCACACAGGCTTTGGTGACCAGTGATACCAGTGTTACGGTGCGATGAGTTTTGCCAAGGGGTTTTCTGATGAGAGAATATCAGTGGATGATAAAGCTGAAAGCCTTGACACACCAGAGGACCTGTGTTTGTGTATGGACAGTGAAAATAAGTTTGCCACTTATTTTGTCTTGGTCTAAACTAAACAAAAATTAATGCCATGGACTCATCTCACCCTAGATTGGCTTCTAGTTAACAGCTCTGAATAATTCAGGAGAAAGGCTCTCTCCTGCAAATTACTGCTGAAGCCAGCACCTCCAGCCCCTTCCGTGTGCACAGCCCTGGCTCTTCGCTCCTCTGGCAGACGCTGCCTATCCTGGGCAGGGGGACACTGCTGTGTAAAAATGAGATTTCTGCCTGCTGCATTGGTTAGACACTTCCATGTGACAAAGGGCAAAGGGAAAATCCAGCTATTCTTCATCATGTTAGGAATAAACTCTGTTGGTTAGTGCGATGTGTAGCTTTAATAAATTCATTGCTGCAGTTAAAAATCTCTCCTATTGAATGAGGTTGTGGTTAACAAGACAAATTATAAAAATCTGTGCATTTCCACAGATGCAAATCACTAGCGGGACACTCTCCTGCTCCATGCTGCTCCTTGAGCACCTCTTGTGACAAAGAAGTTTTCTGCAAACAGAGTTGCAAGAGCATATTGAGATGTACTGAAATATCCTCAGTCACATTTTGTAGTGGTGCCTGACAACAGTCAGGTTTTTCAGCCATTTCACCCTGCTCTCACACACTGTCCCAGCTTCCAGTAAGAAAATATTGAAACACGGGCTTTTTTCAGACTTCTGTAGGCATTGAGAAATTGATCTCCCCCGGGTTCTGGGCATTGTAATTAATTTGTTCTCTTTCTAATGTTAAAAACTTTGTTGTGATTTCACTGTCCCAGACAGACATCATGGAAAAAATGGTGCATGTCCCTGATGCCATCTCTTAATGGATTAAAATAGACTTGGAGGTACAAGGTAAGAGCAGAAGGTGGTGAATCGGATCACGTACAAGTTCTGGTGGTTTCCATTTGCACCCCTTGAGCAGAAGCCTGAGTCCCTTTCACAGCACAAGAAACTTCATGCCAAGATCTTGAAATGACTGTTTTAACATCTCTCCACGGTGATCTGCACAAATCCAGGCAGTCAGAGCTGCTGGCAGGCAGGTACCACCTGCTTCCCTCACTGGGACTCAAGGGCACCCCAGCCGGGATATGGGGAAGCCAGGGAAGGATTTCTGCCAAGCTGTTTGCCAGCTGGTTGGCCCCCAGCACCTTCTTGTGCCTGGAGTTGTTGCTCCAGAGGGGCAGGACCTTGCACTTCTTGTTGAAGTTTGTGTGGCTTCTGCCAACCCATTTCTCCAGGCTGTTGAGGTGCCCATGGATGGCAGGCAGCACATCCATCCGGGTCCATGAGCCATTCCTCCCAGTTTTGTGTCACCTGCAAACTTGCTGAGGGCTCTCTGCCCCATCATACATCACTCAGGTCATTAAGGCAGAGGTCTGGGCAGCACACTGAAGGATTTCAGCCTTCTTCGTGGTCCAGGTTGCTTCTGATGAGCTCAGGGTGGGATTTCTGGATACAGTCAGGAGCTCAGCTTCCTTTTAAAAAACCTGAACACTTGCAAACAGCAGTGTTAAAGTGGGCCTGTTAGATTTGCAAGTACAAGCACTTCAGAAGTGCCAGCATTAAAGTTTCATATCCAACTTAAATCAGTTCTCTCAGCTGCTGCTCACTGGCTCACAGACGCTTTTCCCCGGAGCAGACAGAGCTCAGGAATGTGTGGTTAACGCGTGGTTTGACATGATACTGCCTTGCGCTGCAGAAGTGGGTAATGGGCCCAAAAACTGCTATCACCAGCTAGTCAAGGACTTCCTCTGGACCATAGTTTCTTGTCCCCAAGTGGTGCCAGGACAACTCCTTGCAGGGCCAGGCTGTCAGATCAGTTGTGGACATTACCTGGTTTAAAAATGCCTAACAAGGAAGAAGCAGCTTACTGTGTTGACTTGTGCTCCTCTAAAGATTAAACCAACGGTTCCACTCAAAAACTGGATGAACTTGCAAGGGAACTGAAGCTGAAATAAAGTTGTGATAAGCCATGCCCTTGTCTAACTTTTGAGTGGGTGACTTTTTTTGGAGCTACTAATGAAAGTAAGTCCAATGGCCTGTGACTCACTCCCAGTGACTCCTCTTCATTTAGGGACCGGTTAGTAACAGACCGATGAAAGGAGCAGCCAGCATGTCTCATTCCCAGACACTTCATCCCCATGGAGATCTCCTGCCAATACCTTGTTTGCAGTGAGATCAATGACCTGGCAGTTCACCTTTAGGCTCCATGGGAAAGTAATTGCAGGAGGAAGCGTGAGGAGGTCTGCTTTTGTCAGGCAGGCTCTGGCAGATTGTCAAACTGGCAGCTTCCATGTGCAGGTGAGGAGAAGGTGCTTAGCCTGGTTTCCTGTGGAAATGAGGCTCTTACCATGAGACTGCGATCAGCTTAACCCAAGGGAGTGAGCAGGCTGCAGTAAAGAGCTCAAAAAAAATAAAGTCCTCTAAACCTCGTAAGAATAGAGAAGCACGTAGAGAAAAGTGATGTTATTCATGCTGGCACAGAGGGGAAGACAGGGAGAACTTTCCTTCTAGACATTGCCTTCAGCAGATGCTGCTGGCCATGGATGTACTTACCAACTAATCCATGGGAATGAAGCTCTAGGGAATGGCTTGTGCAGTCCTCTGGCTGGGTGACACTAAAGGAAGAGAAGAGAGACATAGTTTCTGTGGTTGTCATGGGTGACATGAGAGAGGAACTGATGAAAGGAAAGATCCAGGAGAGGAGGAGAGCCGAGCTGAAGCTGTTTTGAAGAGAGCAGAGCTCTATGATTGTGTGTTGTAGGAGGTTTGCTGGACCTGGGACTATAGCAGTGCAAGAGGTGCAGCAATGTGTGACTGTCTGCAAGAAACCAGGCTACATGAATTATTTTTTTATCATTTTGATAGCTCCCACAGTAACTTTTGTGCCATGGATTAATGTTTTTGCAGAGAAAAGGATCAGAAAGCTGGGCGAGTTGTTCGTGGGTCTTCCTGCATCAGCAGAAATACATCTCACATTCAGCCACACTTGGCAAACCAAGATGTGTTTAGCCTGGAGTTAGAAATGTTTATAATTTGTTTTAATATTTATAATTTGTCCCTGAAAACTGCACTGAGTATATCATCACGCTGGAAAGTGTTCAGCTGGTGTCAGCTGAAGTAAGGGAGGTGGGCAATTATCTTGCAAGGAGTCTGTGCATTCAGGTATTAAACACCCACCACTGCTGCAGTCTGGTCCATGTGAAAGGCTCAGCTGCTTTGCAGTCTATTTTTACAACTCCTTGGGGTCAAATCATCTCTGCAAAGGAGGATTTAATGAGAAGGACTGACCCATCCTGCTCCTCCTGCTATTTGACAATGACATTTTACCCAGCTTGTCTTCTCCTCGGAAGAAAAACCATTCGTCAGGCCCACTTTGTATAATGGGTATTTCCATGAGATTGCCATGGCACCCCCGAGGGTTTCAAAGGCCTCTCACGGAGAAGGATTTGCCTGGCACTTGTGTTCCCTGACTAACTAGCCATGCCCCATAAGGTCATGGCATCAGTCCAATCAAGCCATCAGCCACCCTTCTCCACCTCAGGAGCCTGTGCCAGGAGAGGAGAGCAGAAACATTTCTTCCAGCAAAACACGTCCAACCCAGCAAGTTCACCAGGGAATGGTTTGCCAGCAGCTGGGTTCGTGGCAGCTCCTCAGGATCCCCACCAGACAACTCGCTCTGAAACCCAGTCATCCAAAATCCTGGGAGGAGTGAGAACATGCAGGTACTGTGAGTCTGACTTCACCAGTGCACTAAGCCTTGGTCTGAGGGCTCCATGGCTCCTCTTGTGGCCTAGCATTTTGCAGGCATCACAGAAAAAGGATGGGGAGAAAGAGGTTGTAATTCCAGCAAGTCCATGAACTTCTCCAGTCAACTACAGATAGGAGCATCTTTGACTCAAAGCTCCAATCATTTGGAGGTATCTCTCCTTCTTCTGCTAGGAGAAAGAAATGTTCTTACTAAAAATGGGGGCTGGGGTGGAATACATAGAATCACA
This sequence comes from Struthidea cinerea, assembly GCA_013397865.1. Classification (NCBI taxonomy): domain Eukaryota; kingdom Metazoa; phylum Chordata; class Aves; order Passeriformes; family Corcoracidae; genus Struthidea; species Struthidea cinerea. Next base: position 16,908 of record VZTI01001291.1, on the reverse strand, counting down.
AAATCTTAGAATCATTTAGGTTGGAAAAGACCTCTGGGCCCATCGAATCCAGCAGCTGCCCCAGCACTACCACGGCCACAACTAAAACATCTCCACAAGTGCCACATCCACATGGCTTTGAAATCTCTCCAGGGATGGGGACTCAATCACTGCCCTGGGCAGACGGTACCAGTGCTTGACAACCTTTTGGACAAAGAAAATTTTCCAATATCCACCCTAAAACTTCCCTGGTGCAACATGAAGCTATTTTCTCTCGTCCTATTGCTTGTTACTTTGGAGAAGAGACCAACACCCCCAAACCTGCCCCTAAGCACCTCAGGACACTTGCATTGGAACCTCAGATTCATCTTGAGTTAAAAGGAGAATGCCCAGCACAAACCTTAAAACAGCTTGGCCTGGAGTCTGTGTTCTTCTTGCCTCAAACACTGAGCTGCATTTTCCTGCAGCTGTGACTGGTGCCATCAGATCATGGTGGCAGCTCTCCATTTCTAATAGTTAATTCTTCTTTATGAGATCAATCCCTTTAGTAATTTGTTTTCTGCCATTGCTGCAGAGAGCAATGATCAGAATATTTAAAATATTAGACTGCAGCTTTTCTGTAATGGCCAAGAAAAAGTAAATCTGGAATACCAGAAGATAATGGCAAGGTGGTTGTGTGTTAGGGTCTTTTTGTGGTAGGCAGAGTTCATATTCCTGGCCATTATTTGGTTTATATTAGGCAGAGAATTTGAAGTTTTGTTATAAAATTTGAAGGACTTTTGGTTCCGAAAGATGAAAAGTTTCTTCTAACTCCATCTACCCTGAGAAAAGATATTCTCCCCAGCATTTTCTGTTCCCTGCCCAAGCAGACAAATCTGAAGTTACACAGACCATGACCTTTGTGACTGCTTGTGGCAGCAGATTGCAGCCCAAAAGCAACACTCATCCAGGGAGATGCACCTGAATGTTTTCATTTTCTTTGGTACTATGTTTGCATTGCAAAATCATCCAGTCTCATCTATTTATGGTTTATGGCTTAATATGGCCCAGGTTTATATTGTCTGAGTAATTACCAGGATTTGCTCTGCAAAGCAGAGGAGTTCTGGGCAGACATTTTAATTTCCATCAGCTGTCATACCCTGGGAAGATAATTAAACACTCTTCATTTTCCATTTTAAATGGTATACAAAAGCTGGACATTAAACCCAGAGAGCTTTCCAAAAGGGAACATGTGGGTAGCTTCAAACTTTCCTTTGGCACCCAGCCACCAGCGAGGGTCAGCCCGAGTTCACCATTTCCCATTGTGTAAGGCTATTTGTTTAGCATTTCTTTTGTCTGAAGTGGCCTTGTCAAATGAGATCTCCACATAATTTTCATTTGGCCCTTCACTCACATCTGAGCTGTCACTCCCATGGAAGCATTTTGACTTTGAGCGTAACAGAAATGTAGGCATAAGTAGACAAATCTTTAAGAAATTCACATAATTTTCCAGCTTAATCATAAAGGTATCCCTACAAAAAATGGAGTAGGCAGCCTCAGAATCTCATGGTGTAAAAATCCAAAGGCACTTCCAAGGACCAAGGTTCAATAACTTGGTTCACTCTGCCACTGTCTGGCCCCCGAATTTCAATCTCTGTATTTTGACTAGATTAAGAAAATAACCCTCACATTGTTCTGAGTGAGGGACACATCCTTCTTCACATCCTGTCCTGCATGGCATTGCTGAGCGGGGCTGAAAGCTTCCCCTCCTCCAGCGTGAGGCCACCACATGTTGTAGGTGCACGTCATCCCCGGTGCCCTCGGGGTCCCTCTGACGTGATGCATCCATGTGTTTGCTCTCTGTGATGCAAGGACATCCCCCGAAAAAATTAATGTCATCTCCTGGCAGGTCTGTGTTCCAGGGTTTAGCTGGGGACTGGAACTGCAGTTGCTGTTGCCATTCTAGTTAATCCTCCTCGGCTGCAGTTGCATTCCAAGGTTTCCAGCTGGGCACGTACCTGCTCGTGTGCCTGCTCACCCAGCTGATATCGAGCCAGAATGGTGGCATTTTCTCTTATTTTAAATCTAAATTAAACACAACATGGAAAGGGATGTTGCTGAACACTTTTAAACTTATAATTACAGGTGATATCACTGAACACAGTACAGATCCACCTCTATTGGTATTTGATATGCAAATGCTGGCACAGAACCACATGGGCTGGGAAGGGCCTTCAGAGGACCTCTACTCACTCCCTCCTCCTCATCAGTGCAGGTAGAGTGAGTTGCTTAGAACCATGCCCAGTTAAATTTCGGACATCTCCAAAGATGGAGCTTTTACAGCCTCTCTGGGCAACAGATGTCAGTTTTTCTCTACCCTCATGGTAGAAAATTCTTTTCTTCTATAGAGCTGGAATTTTAATCTGACATGTACAACAAAAGGAAAAAGCATCATCTCTAGCTGCATATAGATGCTACACTCGTTTCTTGTGTGGTTTGTGAACCCCTCAAAATTTCTGCTTCCTCCTTAGCATTTTCCCACTGCTAACAAAATTACATTTTTCTAATAATCTCCATTGTCCATATGCCCCATGTGTGTCCTGGAAACTGCCAAGGTTGTGTTTCATTTCAATTTCTTGATGGCCTTGCTCAAAGGCCAGTTGCCATTGTATGGAAGTCCAGTACATTTAAAATAATCAATTACGGAAAATGACCCAGTTCCAGCTGCCTTCCAGAAGGCTCCTTTGGCAGGAGTTAAACACTGCAGCAGGAGCCCGCACAGGGCCGTCTTCTCACAGCTCAATGCATAGAATATAAACTGATGCACGGGATGTAAACACCCGCAGTGGGATCCCCCGCCAGCCCTACACTACACCCTGAAAGCTCTGCCCTCCTGGGGCCGTGTCCTGCTGCTGGCCCTGGCGAGTCACTGCCATTCCCGTTTGCTCATCTCCCTGGAAAGGAGGGGGACATGACTTCAGTGGGTGCCCTGCGAGCTGGGAGTGACAGAGCACACTCCGCACATCATGGCACATCCCATCACCCGTGTGTCTGTCACCTGGAGACACGGAGCTCCTCCTTAGAGGGACCGTGCTGGTCTGGCACACATCCTATCACCTGTGTGTCTGTCACCTGGAGACACGGAGCTCCTCCTTAGAGGGACCGTGCTGGTCCAACACCCCAGCACTGCACCGCACGATGAAAGGGAGCTCCGGATTGGAGCGATGCTCCCACTTTGTGTCTCCCTTTGCTCCCAAGGCTTTGATTTTTCCCGACTGTGATCACCAGAGTGGCCCTTGCTGTCTCACGTGGCACTGCAGAAACACCTTCCTGATGCTCCATCTAATCTGCTGCAGCCTTCCAGCAGAGCACATGTCCAATCTCAGCAGAGATGGGTGTGCCCCAAAGGAAAGCCATCTGAACTGATAGGAGATGAATAACTCGATGTGATCACAAGAATTAACAACACTAAACATGTCTCCGAGAGGCTCTGGGCAAGGACCTGATCGTCACAGACATTCCATGAGCTGCTCTTTGCCACTGTATTGTTGTCTTTGATATCCTTAGAGAACAGAAAGTAATGCAAATTAGTTGTATCTTTGCTTTACAACAAGGATACTTTAGCTCTTCCCTGTTCTCATATCACTCTCTGGGTGAAACATATCTAGCTATACAGTTTAATCAGAAAATTACTATCTTTGGCACCTATAATTGGAAAGGTTCTTCCTCTAACAAAATGAGACAATTCTGAAAGAGCTGCTGTTTCTACATTTCTGCAGTGGGAGACAGTGGAAAATTTGTAAATGAACAGATATTTCAAATTGGAGAGTTATATCAGGAATACATATTATTTCAATGAGATTTTTAAAAGACTTTTTTTTAGTTACTCATGACATTGTGGAAGAGCTTTGAACAATCCCTTCCCCACTCCAAATCCCAATGGCACCTTCCAAAAATGACATGGAACAACAAGGAGGATTCAGACTTCAAAAATCTGAAAATATCGGAAATAGTCATTGAAAATGAAAGATTTTATTCTTCACTTTTTCAATGGAGAAAATAAAATACGATGCTAAAGCAAATCTTTAACATAGCACATTTTTCATTTAACAAGAAAAACCAGGCAATAATTTCCATCCCAGTGGAAGAAGTGCAGCTCTTTGCACGGTGTTCTCAAGCAGGCTCTGTCTGTGTTAACATTCACCACAAGCTGTAGCTATTTTAATGCTTTTTAGCTTCAGCATTCCTACATGTCATTGAAAGCATCCGGCTTTCCACGAAACAAATCTGTACTTCAATGAGGTAGCTGTCTAGAATACATATTCCTTCCCATGCTATCAGATAGGAAGTTTGGAAATGGAACAATAAAATACACATAAGCCGGACCAAAGATGAACATCCTGTGTCCGTGGTACAAGGCTCTGCCTATGTCCAACGTGGCAAACTGTTCCTTCTCTTTCCACAGTTGTTTTATTATTCTTTGCTTTTTTTCAGGGCTGAGCAGAAAATCGGGTCACTTCCCTGGTTCTCCATCTATGTGACTTTGCCTTTTAAGAAGAGATGTTAATGAGTATGATTAAGCTGGCACACCCTTAAGTAACATTAAGCTACTTTAAATATATTCCCCCTAATATACCAGCTGTTTTCTGTGAAGAAGAGATTCCCTTCAAGAGATTTCCTTCTAGAGAAGAAATATCCTCTCATTTGCCTCAAAGGAGTTTACTCCTTTACCTTTATAGTTAGACTATGTGTATTTTGAATTTGTCTAGCGTTCTCCTACTGTGACCTTCACCACACTTCCTTCTCAGATCAGAGTTGATGGCTGGGTCTGCTTTCACTCAACTTCCCACAAGGTCATAACTCTGGTGTGGTTTTTCTCTCAGAAAGCAAAAATCCCACCTGGAGTTTCAGGGAGGTGCCCTTGCCATTGCAGACACCAGTTGTATTTTCCCTTCAAACCTCACATGATCCTTCTATGCATAAACTGAGCTTCAAAACATGAAATTACTAACAAATGGGAATTTTGCACACCCAACTGGGCATTTTCTCCTCTTCCTGGTAAGGAATTGCTGCAGCATTGGATGAAAAAGTGATAGCTGGTGGGTCCCTTGGGAGCCCACCTCGCCACATGTGTGTGTTTCTGTAGAGGTTTCCCCAGAGAAACTCCTGGTTCTGTATGGAAATGCAGTGGGACAACCAGTGAGGGCTGAGGACTGAATCCACAGGGCTTTTTATTTTGAAAACTAATAGTTTCCCAGTTATTAAGCTAATTCTCATCTCCCTTACTTCATTCATGGCACCTGAAAGATCTTCCTCAGTTTTTACAGACTTCTCCTTCCTTCCATGGCTCACTCCTGTGGGATTGTGCCTATCTGGAGAGCAGAGCTCCTGCCCTTTCCTCACAGGGAGGCTGCTGCCATCAGCTTTCCTCCTGATGCAAAGTGACTGTGTCCTTCTGGGGGGTCATTCATGCTTATGCTTCCATGCATCCAACTCCAGGGCCTTAGGAGATGCTAAAAAAACCTCTTCCCCAGACAGCACAGCTTGGCTGGGCTGGGCCAAATGTGAATTGGGCTCCACTGACTGCAAGCAGAGCCAGGGCAAAGCTTTCTAGTGTGGCTGTTTAAATTAGGCAATGAGATCACAGCCTGCACCATCCCTCTGATGACTGTCCATGACCTGCCCAGCACCCATTCCAAGCTGGCTGTTCAGCTTTGGTCACTGCAAAGAGGTGGGAATTACACCTCAGCTCACTGCAGCAAAGGACAGGATTTTGTCATGATCCGGTCAAAAATTTATTTTAACTGCCTGTAAACCTAGGGCAGGGTGCTGCTAGCAATGACTCAGGATAAAAGTGGCATTGTGGCCCTAAGAACGAAAGGAACTAAATTGTATTAAAATATTCCATTTTGGTGACAGACTTGACATCAACCCAACAGGTGGTTTAGTAACAGAATCATTGAATGTCCCTAGTTGGAAGGGACCCACAGGGATCAGAGACTCCAACCCCTGGCCCTGCACAGACACCCCAACAATCCCACCCTGTGCATCCCTGGGAGCAAACATTCCTGGAGCTCTGGCAGCCTTGGGGCTGTGCCCATTCCCTGGGGAGCCTGGTCAGTGCCCGACCAGTGAGGGATTGCAAATATACCAGGACATTAACAAGGTCATTCAAGACTTTGAATGCTGCAGCAATAAAGCCAGTTCAATGTGTAATTTTATTAAGAGATTCTCTCTTCAGGTCTCAAAATGTGTATGTCTCTGCCAGTTCTTCTCTTCTTTGCAAATGAAATTTTTATCTTCGCATCAATTTCTCCCACCATCAGGTTTCAAAGAAGGATGTTCAGTTATCTAAACACTGAAGCTGGCTTGGGTGCTTGCCATCTTTGAAGGCATCGTGTTCACTATCCACTGGACTGCTTTGAAGGATGCCTTTCTTCTAAAATACTACATCCTTTAGAGGTACATTTTTTTTATATTTTATCGGGTCTTTATTTCTAGAAGTTTCTTTAACCTCCAAGTGGCATCCAGAGGAAATTTCACGGCAGGGATGAGGTAAATGAAAGCCAGCTATCAGAAGGGAAGGGTTATTTTTGCTAGTGAAATCAGCAAATGCCTCTGTCAGGAAGCTGTGGATTCCAGGAAGGACAGTTGCTTCACATCAAGCAGGAATACTATGTTTCCTCAGACAGCACGTTTTAATCCCTGGGCAGTGGTCACCAGAGATGCCAGGGGACAATAATGGGTAGTTCTCCGGACACTTCTGGTCTGGCCCGGAGGAGATGCAGCATCCTGGGGCCATGGGAGGCAAGACGTCCTCATTTTCCCTTTTAGCTGAAGATAAAGAAGCAACAGCACGTTGCAGCCCCAAGGTGTGCACAAACAGGAGCTCCAGAAACACAGGCAGCCACCTCACAACACGGACACAACTGAGAGTACATTTATTCCATGGCCGGCAAGGGAACTCTTCCAGCCAATCTACCAACCTTCCCTGCAAACCTCACCCTGCAGACGAGCCGTAGCTGCTTTCCAGACTCAGCTGCCTGAGGTGCCCTGTCCCAAGGATTTACATTTGCCTTGCGTTCTGCTCTCTGCGACTCAGAAGAGCTGCTGTGAAAGTATCTCTGCTCACAGTCTGTGGCCCACGTGGAAACAGGAGCTGTCAGAACTGTCTGCAGGGAAAACATGCCTGCTCACATTTCGCCGGGCTTTACTCATTCCTGTTGAGTCACTGCTCCTTCGGGCACTGCTCTGCACCAACGTGTTTGCTCCGTCAGCAGCTGAAAGGAAGGCATAGGTAGGTTCCTCCGGAGCTGGGTGATCCAAGCCTGGAGTTTTACTCGCACAGCGCAATATTTCTTCATTAAGAGCACTGTGAAATCTGACACCAGCGAGATAACAGTTGTTGATGCCAGGGAATTTTCATCCTTTCCCTAAGACACGTTTTTTCTTTCTTCTAGACATAGTTTTTTCGCTATGTTGTTCACGATGATGTCTTTCATGACATCAGTGTGGATATTATCTAAAGAACTGAGAAGGAACATCAGATGATGCAGAGGTCAAAGTCTGTTTTGGTGGTTGAATACAAAGTTTGGAGTTAAGAGTTGAAATCATCTTCTTGGGAACTGTTTGCCTGGGAAATATTTGACAAGTGAAAAACTACCATAGATGACTGATAGACTTGGTCCAGTGTAGACTAACTTTATGAAATTCATATGAATAATTTGTTCCTGTAATTTTAGATTTCATCTAAATCTCGGGCACTATGCAAAAAACCTGAACGATAAAAATGCTCAGGAGCATGACAGAGGACTACTTTGCCATCACTTTTAAAGATAAAAAATATTAAAATATGTGAAGCAACATGAGCTTAAGCCCAGTAACATACAACAGAAAATGGCAATGGTTACTAGCTAGAAACAGAGATTTTTCAGTAGTAAAATAACAACTTTTTTCTTGTGACCCTGTCTAGCAACCTCTGCTGTGAGCAGAACTATTGATCCAGGGAGGTGTTTTGCTCAGAGGCTGGAATTCAGCCTCCCTGTGTGCAGGCAGCTCTGCTCCAAGCCTGCTGCCCAGCAGGGCTCCAGCCACGTGGAGATGACCTTGCAGTTCACAGTCTCTGTGTTTTCTGACAGAAAAACCCAGGCCCAGCCCAGGCACTGATTTCCCTTCCAGCTGCACATGTACAGGGGCTTTCTTCTGCATCATTTCAAAAATGCAGTTCCTCTCTCTCTCACATTGATCCAGATTTCAGGCCAGCTTTCACTTGCCTTTCAACCTTCTTATCATCTGCAGCTGAGTCATCTCCCATGTTTCCTGTAGTCTGGATTAATTCCTTCTTTGGCAGATGGGATTTCCACTCCCACTCTTCCTCCACAGGCTCCTCGAGCAAATCATCTTGCTTTTCTGCCTCAGCTTTTCCATCTCTAACATGGGAATCAGGACACTTTCCTTCCTTGGACCAATTTTGAGAACAAATCCACTTCTGTCTACAGAATACCGTGATGACTGCCACTGAAAACTGCGTAATCAGTGTGATCCATAGCGTGCTTTCACAAGGCTATCCATGAATAAAGAAATGCATTGTATCCCTCTTCCCAGCTAACTGCGCCCCAGGAATGGAGAATTACAGTCACATCAAAATTATAGCACAGATGCTGAAGGACGAGTGTCAACTGTACCACAGACAGGGGCAGTGTGGCAGGAAAAGGGCAAAAATTGAGGACTCCACATGGAGCTGAGGATTCGTGGGGCTCAACCTGAGCCCATAGAGAAGGAGGAGGAAGAGAAGATGCTAAATGGACCAAGCACAGACATCTGGTTTCTGAGACAGAAGCAACGGTGATGGAGAAAAAAGCTTGGAAGCACTTTTAGCACCTCATTCAGGAACCAACCCGAGATTTTAGTAGACAGCCCTATAAGTGCCCTTCCTCCACAGCCGTGGTCACACTATGGTGGCAGAAAACAATCTCCCAAGGAAATCCACAGAGCTGTAGGGTGCTGAAGTTAATGAAAACATCATCCAGCTCTCCAGCTGGCACTTCGACTGTGCCAATATTGACCAAATCACTGATGGTGTTAAATAGACTCCCTCTCCTTTGAAATGCAAACAGGTAAATATTAGTGCTACCTCCAATAAGACTTGGAGAATGCACACACCAACCCCTGCTCATTACCCTTAGGCATGGCCTGGAGGGTGCAGAGCAATGGAGAGGATGTGCTCTGTCCCAGCTAACTTAGACCAAACTGGAAGAAAGCTAAAAGCAGAAAGAGCTCCCAGCTTATGCTAGACACAAGCTCGTGCATTGGAAATGATACCAGAACGCTCTGTATTCATGTTTCATCTGTATTTTCTGAGCTCAGAGTGAGGTCTGAACAGCTCTCCCTGCAGCGATGGGTGTGTGAGGACATCACAGGATGGATGTGCCTGAGGAACCTCCCCATCCCTCCCTGTGCTGAATGGGACCAAAGGACACCTGAACTCCCTTGGCTTCCAGGGATGCTTTAATTTATTTTCACCAAACCAAAGAGGACACAGCCCTGCACACTCTTTGTACACATTCTTTGCTATGAGTATGGACTCCTTCTTTGGAGAGTAAATAAAATATTTACAGTCTATAAATCTAGGAAAATTGTTTCTCTTTCAGCAGCAGATCGACTTCCCTGGCCTGCTGGAGGGCAAATGGAGCGCCAGTCTCCAGCTCATCTCGTAGCCTACAAGACTTGCATATTTTTAGAGCATCTTGGGAAAGATTTTGTGATTTACATATGATTTTTTTTTGCCAGAGAGGATACTGAGGGCTTCTCCTACAATACAAATTATATTCTGTAACTATTGTTATGACAGTCTTTTGTAACCCAGCTTTGTAGGATGCAGACTTTCTTTTGTTGGCTTCATTTACATCTGCTGTGTTTTATGGGCTCTGCACCACTCACATTTCTGAATCATTTGCATTATTCCTCATACTCTTTTGGATGAGAGGAGCGCTGGGTTTTACACAGCACTTTACTAGCAGGACATGCATGTCGAAACAGATCGTAATGCTTGGGATTTGTATCTTCAAAGTGCTCTTCAAATACAGCCAAATACAGCTTTGCACCACTGGGGTGAGGAACCAAGAAGAGTTTATTCCTGTTTCACTGGAAAGCAAGTGGCTGAAGCAACGCTGTGTCTCCATGAACCCAGAACATGCCCAGGTGGGACATCAGTGCTGGCCCCCACCACGCCGAGGCAAGAGCAGGCTCCTTGTGTTTTAGAAATGGTTAGTCACATTCAAAGGAGCCCTAATGCTATTTTGAACCACAGACACACCACTTTCGGTGTATTTCCACGCAGTCTCAGAAGTTATTGGGCCGATTCTCTCCGTGTCCAACACCACGGAGTTGGGCAAGGCTGAACCTCTTCCAGTGCTTCTTTGGTTGTACACACAAATACATAACAAGATTATGTGTAGTGTGCAGGCTCCTGTCTGGTCACAGTATATAAAATACAGATAACACTTAGATAACACTTCATCCAGTCAAATGGAATGAGATTAATGGGGGCAGCTGTTTTCCAAAAGGAAGTATAGGAGCACAGGTGGTTGCAGAGATGAGTCGAGTAGTCTCGTTTCCCAGCTACTGGGGTGTGTGTTAGGACATTTAGGAGCCTGATTTGGTCCTCATTGAAAGGAAAGCAGAAAAACAGTCATCCTCTGCTTTTTGATAACTAGGATGTGCTCAAGCTCTCAGTTACTCTGTTTTTTCCTTCCTTTAACTGCTCCACCACCCGCTAAAGTCAGAAGCGTGGCGTCTGCTAAAGAGTACAAATAGGTCAGGCTTTTTCCTCCACCTTCTGCCCATGAAATGAACTAATGAAATATGAGCTCCTGCTCATCCAGACACCTCAAAGTCTGACATGGAGTAGGCCAGCCTAAGGAAGGTGTTTGAGGACAGACTGACACCCGCTGAGACACCAAATGCCGCAGCCACTGCTGAGAGATGCCTTCAGACTCCCCGTTTTCAGCCAGTCCTTACATTTCAGATTTAATCAGGCTTTTCACACTGCTCAAACGGGGAAAGGAGTTGCAGAGATGCACAAGGAACCCCCATGAGAGAGGTTTTGAACAAAGCTGATGGGATAGTGTTCTTCCATTTGTGAAAGGCTTTGCTGGACGGACACTGGGCACTGAGAACTGCCTTCCCCTTTTTGGTCGGGAGCAGAAGTCACAAAGAGCACGAGCTGTAGGTTCAGGTTTGCCTGAACCTTTGTTGCAATGCCAACAGCAGGTCACAGAGGCGAGCACAGCCCCAAGGCCACCTAGGGAGGAAATAACACTTTGCGTTTCCTTACCGTACTTGTGCAAAGGTGGGAAATCTTCCTTTACCATTGCACAGATGATGAAAATCAAGGGTTTTTAGAAGTCAGATGAAGTGTTCCACCTTTGAACATTAACAGAGGCTTGTTTAAGGATCTTTAAAGTGTTTTCTTTCAATCTGGTTCAATCCAACTTTTCTTTAGCATCGCACCTGGGCCTCTGAGTCACAGCGAGCTCCAGAGACTGGCAGTTCTTTCCTTCTCCAAAAAGCACATACACAGACAGAGACTCAAAACAAACAACAAACCAGTAACAGATGTTTGCATGGTCTCAGGCGTAGCATACCGTAAAAAATGACGCTGCCACGGTCCTTGGAGGTAGGTTAATATTTAGTTTGGCTAACAGTTTGGCTCCCAGGGCAAGAGTAACCTTAGGGGAGATGTCTCCATATTTTTTGAAGCCTGGAGCACCCCATCCCACCAGCAACAGCCTGCAGATGCCATTGGAGCTGATGCAGAAAGGTTGCAGCTTTCCTTTCTTCTCCTGTAGCACTGTCGGTAAGACTTCCAACTCTTACCCCCACCCAGAAAAAGCTGCGTTATCTATATGTTTAGCTGGATCACCCGGATGGGTATTAATACACAGTCGTGTGCCCAACTCCTGCCTCTGCTGTGGCTCGACAATTTAGGGAAGCTGTTAGTGACCCTCAGCTGGTTTTGTAAAACTACAATTAGCATGGACTATCACAGGCTCAGACTGTGGAGGAAATGCCTCTCTTTTTTTCCTAAGGTCAGATTCCCTTCCAGTCCCCATGGTCACAGGCGACAGACATTCTTCTGGGTATCCATTGTCTTTTTGCCATGGAAAGCACCATTTGACCCACGGGCAGACTTGCATCTCTCCTCCTTGCGGAGGTTTGTTTTCTGATGGGGGTGACAGGAGATGGGCACCCTACTCAATCCATTTGGGATCCTGCACAGGGATAAGGAACACCAGTAGATTTTCTGTGCGGTTCTTCAGAGACAGGTTGTACCAAAGCAGACTCGGGGAGAGTTGGGCAAGATGTTCAACCTTCTCCACATCATCCTGTGGACCTGTTCTGGCTTTCCCCTCACCTCTCCTTGTTGTTCAGCAACAGAAGAAGCTGGTGAGAAGGCCCCACATCACAAAAGTCTTTGGACTTTATAAAAAGAAATATAGTTTAATTTTGTGATAACAAATAACACAGAACTGCATTTTGCTACTGCCCTTCACTGGTTTGAGAGTGGCCAGAATGTTTTCATACAATTTTTAACCAAACAGCCTCTCCACAGCCTCTCACTGGGATGTATAAATTTTTGAATGGGACATTGAATCTGAATTTCTAGGTCCATAATAGTCTCCATTGTCCAGACATTATGATGGAAAGCGCCTTTTTTCATTCTGCTAAAACATGCATAAATAACAACCAAACAATGTGTCGTATTCTAACACATTTCAACAGAAACACTAATTCTGACTTGTCCCCAAACCAACTAAACTTACCTGGAGTGAACTCCTAAGTGATTTGCAACTTGTAATCACCTTGAGTGTCTATTATGACTTTGTGGAAGACTTGCCTTTTAATGCCTCCTATTGCCATCCCAGTTCCTCTCTCTGTGTCTAACCTACAGAGATGATTAAGACGAAACTGCTGGCAATACCTTCCCTGCCTTTTTGTAAGGAACATCCTTCTTTCTACTAACATTTTGCTTCTTCCTTCCAGAGAGAACCTTTTGAGCAGCCTAGGGAGCAAGGGAGTTTGTTTTGATAACGAATTGAAAACCCTTTTTTCAGTAGTTACTGCTGAAGTGGGAGCATTTCCACAGATCTGCAAGTTGAAAATGACAAGGAGGAAGAAGGACAGATAGACACTAAAAACATAGGAGAGCAAGAAAAGTAAGACTTTTGACATGTTTATGGAGAGGAATCTCCCAAAAATGATGAGGAAATTATTGTCCTCCTCAACACCATCAAACTGCCCCCAAGGGTGGATTCACCTTACATGGTTCACACATCAGGATGTAGGTGCCTGTGTTCGTTCCAGTTATCCCAGCAAAACACAAGCCTCTGGAAGGTCATTCACTTCATTTCAACACAAACCAGCCTTTGGAGGTCCTTATTTCCCTCCACTGACTCTAAAGGGATCCATGGAAGACTTGCTGTAGCACAAACATCTGACTCCAAGATGTCAGGAGAAGGCAGGCAAATCCTAACCCACAGCTCTGCATCATCAGCTATATGTAAAAGCTACAATGAAAATGCATTTGTGATTAATCACATATCCTTACAAGTTGTGAAATTCCATATAATAGTTCCCTTATGAACCATAACACACACTTCCTGTCAGCTTAATGTTTTCTGTAAAGGTGTGCAGCAACAATTGCTCCAGAAGAGCTCAGTGGTTTGGACCAAGTTACAGTTTCTAAGGGAATCATAACTTTGCCTTGATTTGAATGCAATTAAATTCTCTGCCATAACAGCAGCATAATGACAAGAATACTTTTTCTTTATTTCATCAGCTTGGAAATTAAAAGGGAATGACAAACATTGGTGCAGAAGGAAAGAGACCTTCAATTCCACACAGACAGCAGTATTCTCAAGTTAGTGTGTTCTCCTTTCTGGTATGAAAAGGGATGCAGGAAAACCCAATTATATATTTCTTTTTAATGCCCACTTCCAGTGCTTGAAAAGCAGGAAGTTGTGCCAGCAGTTAGAACATGGACGCCTAGCCATGGCTTCTAGTTTTTCTTCTCAGCCCACTCTGGGCTTTAGGCTACTTATTGAATCCCTGCTTGCCTGCCTGAGATGTTGAGACCTGAGACTTGATCTGATAAAAGCTGTTTACAGGTTTAAGTTTGCACATGGCACACAGTCCCTTGCTGTGATACTGATAAATGCCCTGGGGAGAGCACAAATGATGACTTCACCCATGCCAGTTCTACTGCTCGAAGCCATCCTTCAACTAGTTATGAACTCAGAATGTTGTTTGTTGTTTGTTTGTTTGTTTGTTTGGGGTTTTTTTTGTGCATAAAACACATGAAAAAATCCCCAAATTCTTCATTACTGTTATAGTCACCAGTTTTTGCTTTATGTTCTTGCAAGCAGTGTTTTTTATGGGCCCCTGAAAGACTGATTTGCATAAAATTTAACAGTGTTTATCTCCTAATGTAGGAGATACAATTGAGATCTTATCACAACAAGTAAACTGCTGTTATTGTATTCTGGCCCCCTACCAAGGAACCATCACATGGCCACTCATCTCCTATCACACCAACCCAACCCTTCCCCAAATAACCAGACAGCAAAGTGCAACATCCCTGTGTGAACGATGGCTTCCCAGTCACCCTTCCCATTGGAGCCAAGGCCTCAGCAGGCTCCCTTGAGGCATTTGCCACAGGAGCATATCCACATGGATGTGCTCTGTGATCACCAGCAGCCTGTAGGGGTTGGTAGTGCAGAGCCCAAAGTAGTGCTGCACAGAGGGTCTCTGGGTGGGACAGGTTCTCTTTTTGTCACTTAAAACTGTAACTTAAAACTAGGCTTTAACTTAAAACTGTGTATTCCTGAGGGAGGTGAGGAGTGGGAGTGGTTCTGTGCTTTGCAAACACCTGTGCCAGAGAAGAAATCACCAGTGAGCAGCGTCCCTCCCAAAAGGAGATGCCCACCTTTCCCCAGGAGGAGGCAGAACTGCTCACACAAGTGTTCTCTGTACAATTTAGTGTCAGAATGAGCTGTGTTAAAGCGTAAGAGGCTTAAAGAGAAAGTCGTGCAAGCCTACCTGGAACTGAGAAACAAATGTGCAGCCTAGAAGAAAATGTTCTTGGCTTTTTTGGTGCTAACTCAGTAACGACCGTAACTCAGCCTGTGCTTTGGATCCAATTCTGCACCTTGAAAGCCAGAGGGACCTTCTGCTGGTGACCTGAACAGGACCACAGTACCCAATCCTCACTTGCCACTCCTTCCCTGGGTTTTCAGACTATATATTGCCTGTTTAGAGAAGTGGCATAATAAAGGGGGGAGGAGTTTTGGCGAACTGGACCTTCAGGCACACAAATAAAAGTTGATCTTGGGAGTTGGATTTGAGGATCCTTGTGGGCCCCTTCCAACTCAGGGTACTGTATGATTCTGTGATTCTGTGATCTTAGCTGATTTATCTTATCATAGCACAGGCACATGGCCTAGGATTCCAGTCCCAGCACGAAGCATACTTCAGGCTAAAAGGCCAGTGTACTAACTTTGGCAGTATCTGTGCTGCATCCAAATGTTGAACAGCTGACAATTAAAGTTCCTGCTTATTCTTTCCTCTCTCAGCCCTTGCCTGAAATTAACAGACATCTTTGCTAAACTGTTAATCTGGAATTAGGACCTCAGGATTGGATGCTCTGCCATGGATCTTTTCTTCTTGTTTATACATCTTCCAAAATGTGGGTGTCTTATTGGAGGGCTTATCTACCTATTTTGTCTTATCTTCCCTAATTGCAAGCTCAGGTATAAAGAGAATAATTGAATAATAATTGAATCTGCAGAGTAAATAAACAAACATTGCACATAGAACTGGGATCAGTAAAGATTGCCTGAAAATTCCCAGGTGTATCTGTAGGTTTCTCCTACAGCTGGTCTTGCTTTGTGTCCCGGGGTTTTAATGTAGGCTCTGTTCTGTGAAGTTGTGAAACAGAAAACTCTGGAGAATTATGCAGCGTTAAGTGACACAGAATAATCTCTGACTCTTTTAAAATATTTCATTCTCCTTTTTGCCTTCTGAACAGGTGTAGTGCAGGGTGAGGTGAATGGGAGCAGTTCATACTTCCAAGGACATTATTTATTCCGAGATAATTATTTATTGGTTAAAATGCATTCTCTCTTCTATGCCCAGAATTTGCAATCCATGTTTTTCTTTATTGCAGATTAATATCCATTTCCATTTTAATAACGACAGTGAATGCAATGAGCAGGGCCAGACTGTGCAAAACAAACATCCACTAATTTGTAGTCATTTAAATATGTAAAGCTAGTCTTTGATGTTAACACACCATTAAAAAGGAGCTGGAAAGTTCACACGTCTGTTCCTGTGTCGCTTGTCAAGCAGCAGAACAGCTCAAAAAGAGCAGCTTGTTGGTTTGCAGCATCAAACCCACCTCAACAATTCTGGCATCCTGTAAAAAATTTTGGTACCTGACATCTTCAAATTTTATAGGACATGGAAAATCCATGGGAGGAAACTGCATCTGCAGGGCTTGTGCCTTTCTGTGCCCTCTCTTCTTTCTCCAGCTGCACCAGCAATGTGGTCCACATGAGCCTGACTCCAATTCTCCAGCAGCCCTTGGGGATGGAGGAATGGCTTCATCACCCCGGCAGTCAGAGTCCACGCACAGTGACCACATTTTCCAACCCTGGGGATTATGTTTACAAAAATCGTTGAATACCAGCACAGTTAGGAAACAGTTCAATGTTTTGGGACTACAATCCTTAAAGGGAAAATGAATTTTTCATTGTGGGGTTTACTTTAGCCAGGATCAAGGTGATAACAATCAAAATCCTTAAAGTGGCAGCAGCTTGTGCAGCATTTTAGTTATCTTTCTGAACTCCTCTTAATTGGGAAAAATGTGCATGTTGGGGTTTTGGGAATTCA
>VZTI01001290.1:35110-70862 GCA_013397865.1 Struthidea cinerea | reverse complement strand
TTGCCAGGACACCCCAACATTCCCCTCTGCTTAAAATTGAATATCTGTTCTACGACAGCTGCTTGGACAACTGTACTATCCCTGGTCACAGCTTCCTGAAAGGTGGAAAAAATTACCATCCCACATCAGACCTGAGGGTCAAACGTGCTTAGGTTTTAAGGACTGGGTCATCTGGCTTAAGAGATCACTTCAATGGAAGTAATTCTCATCATCTGCTCTAAAGAGGATGATCTGAGGTAAAGAACAAAGCCTAGAGATGCTACCACAGATACTGCTTTTCCAGGAAAGTCAACTGTCGTGAGAAATGATGAATCGAATTATGAAATTATGAGTATTGCGCTGGTTAGATAGGCTATTTTGCTGAATTTGATCTAAGCATTTTGAGAATTTGAGATAATGGAAATGGAATGCTGGAAACAGGAAAACGTAAATATGCCACTGGTGTTTTTCAAACAGACCATGGCAGATGAACTTCCAAAAAGACTCATTCCCACAGGTGTATCAAATCACCAGGCAATCAAAACACCTCTGAATCCACAAAAATTCTCAGATGTAATTTTCAGGGATAATTTTCAAACTGTATTTTACTAGACCTAGAAATATTTTGCCTTTCTGTTTAGTCAGTTGCAGCCCTAAGTATAGGTGAATAAGCTTGTACAAACCTGTTATTTTTGCTGAACATTACAGTATCTCTGACATGTCTTTCACAATGTGATGAGTGTTCACAATGTGAAAAAGAATCCTACTGAGAGCCATATAGTAATACGTAGGGGTCTTCACCTGCAGTGTTGGAGGAAAGCTTCTCATTGACTGCAGCTGTCGGGCCAAGTGGCCTCTGCTGGTATTTGAGTGCTCTCTGAATGCAATGGGATGCTGAATGTTGAAACTGCACAGGGGACTATTTCTCACAATTCCTTTTTCTCCTAGACAACGCAGTGTGCCCTATTATGTGCGTTGCCCCTGTTATTTATCAGGTCTTTTGCAACGAACAAAAGTGTCTTGATACAGAGCTGGAAACATGGATGTGAGTTTGCAATCAATGGAAGGTGCTATATTCACTTTGATCAAGTTTCTTCCTACTGTGTCCATTGTTCCATCATTAATTACAATCAGCCTTCTATGTCCTATGCTCCCTCTTCAAGGCTCTTCACTGTTTCAAAGAAGGCCTGACCCACAGGGTTTGGAGGCTGCATCCCCAACATTTAATTACTTGGAATTTGCTTTTGCAGAGTAAGCTGGTGCACAAAATGGAAACTGGATCCCAGATAAAGAATGATGTGCTGTTCATTACCCTTACTCCCAGTGTGAGACAGAGAAGGCTATCTATTGGCTTGGAAGATAGGACATGAATTTTGAGATAGACCGGAAGAAACAGTTCAAGGGTCCTCTTGTACTCATAGTCTTGCCCATTTTCTGTAATTAGCTAATGAAAATATTTTATTTTTTTCACTCCTAAGGCAAAATGATAGAGGGAGAGCCTTTATACAAGCCAGATACCCATTTAAATTCTTAGTTAATGGATTAAATAAGAAAAGTTTACCTTTAATTTCAGGTCTGCCTACATAATAACAATATTTCTAACTGACCATTTTTCTTCATAATTCATACATTCCTTGATTGCCTTAAATGTTTTTCTTTGTAGTATTCACCATTGCTATTATCCATTCCCCTCAGCCCAAGAATGTTCCTCTCAAACAAAGCTTGTCTTCAAAAGATTTCTTTACCACGAGAAGTGCATTAAAAATCACTATCGGTGGGAGCAATACAAATACATTGTGATATATTTCAGCTTGAAACCATCTGTGGTGGGAGATGTTTTACGGTAAACTGTTTTTTCTCTAGGGTTCCTCTGTGCACTTCAAGTCCATATCTTTCTGCAAGGCAAGTGTATGAAATATATCCTACAGAAATGTAATTATTTCCAAACAATGCCAGTCTATCCAGAATAGAGCTAGTATACTGGACCCTCCAAATCTCCACCTAATACCACTGACACCTGTACCAAATCCTTCAAAAGAACTCAGACTTGTATTTCTTTTAAAATGCACTTTTTTTGCTGACTTCCTCTCATGAAGGCTGAAACATGAAAAGAGATTCAATATTTTACAATCTTCAAGCCCTTGAAAATATAATTTTAATTCAAGGTGATTATGGAGCAAACAGGTGATTGCCATAAACTTGGAACATGTCTGATAATAAAGGCAACCTGATAACTTCCCATGAGGCCAGACATTCCTCAAAATTCTACAGTATGCAGACACAATGCATCAATGCAGCATCTCTTTAATGAATGAATCACAATTCACAATAAATCTGAGATCTCCCATTATGGGACCTAGGAAGGAATTTTCTACTTTTTGTGTAGTCTGAAAGAGATCAATTCATGGAGATGTGGGAAGAATGAAGATGCTGCAGATAAAGTCCATAATGGCTCAGAGTTTGGAGAAATTATAAATAACAGGAAAGATTACAGAAAGATACAGCAAATGGTGCTGGGAAACAAGTCCACCACATAAAGACAAATTAAGAATTTTTTTCCAACAATTAAAAATGTAGTTTTGTGTTAATGGCCAAAACCTGTATACTGGGAAACGCAGAAGATGTTGTAGATAACCTCACAGCAATCTCTTTTTATCAAGATTTGGTATCTGTTTAAAGGATTTATTCCACCTCTACCCATTAGTGATTGGATATAATGAAGGACTGACTGAATGGAATTTTAGGATAATTAGAGAAGGTCTGATGAGAGAATGACTAGTCCCTTCCAACTCTAAAAATCAGTGATATTATGTAACTTAAATACTCTACATAAAAATTTTGATTGTTTCAAAATTGTATATTTACTTAAGAAAGTCTGTCACAGGAGTCACGCAGTAAAATAAATATAATTCCATCTTCTTGGAGTGTCCAACTGTGAGGTAAACAAAATTACTGCAAGTGGATTGAAACTTGCTTTTACAAAAGCAAATTAAAAAAACCAAACTCAGGCCCAAAACATAGTGAAAGAGAGGTAATGAAGACAGTTTTACCAAAGAAGCTCAGTAAACATACTTTAAAAATAACCGTGTTGACTATGGTCATTGTATTCTGCTGAAGCAGAACAACCAAAGATAAAGCCTTATTCTGCAAGCTTGAATCACTCAATTTGATTTCAAAAGTCATTTAATCTTTTTGTGAGTTTTAAACATGTTCAAGTTTAACATGAAGAAAGCATAGTATTTCAACACTTTTCAACATTCTGATCTCCCCCAGTAACCCTCAGCTGAGAAACTGTAACCAAATACTATAGAAAAAGCCACTGCTTTCCTGCAGTCAAGTCAAATTGTGTTTTGTGGCAACAGAAAATAAACAAGTTGCCATTTATTTACTGCAGAGTCTACTTGAAATTGATTGGCCAACTAAGCTATCACTTTTATTTTAATCAAAAATAACTCTTTGAATCATCTGTTTTGCCTTAATGGCAAAGCAGAAACTTTTGAAGTAGCTGAGTAGAGCTCAAAAGATGTCATCCATGGCTTGCTAAGTCTTTTCAGAGTTTTGATCACCAAGAGGCAATGCATTCAAGATGAGAGTCACCTATATGTGCCAAGTGCACTTTCCCAAAACTTTCCGCTTGTCTCTTGCAGGGCTAGAGGCAGCAGAGTCCATGCAGGCAGTGCAGGCAGCATCATTGCTTTATCCAGAGCATTGTTGACAAATAAGAACATTCCTACACACACACTCTAAGGACTATTTTCTGAGGGTTCCCAAAAAGTGACTGAGATAATCGTGAAGAAGAAAAAGTATTACACAGAAGTATAAAACACTTTTATCAACGCATTTTTCTAAGAGAGTGGTCTATCCTTTGAAAAAAACTATAATTATAAACAAAAAAAAATTGACAACAAAAAATCCCCAACACAGTAGACAAGCCATCTGCCTGTAAAAACACTTGGGCAGAGCAAAGGAGTTCGTTTTTATCACTTCCATTATACTAACAACAAGAAAGTTCCTGGTTTTCAGAGGAAGATTCTGAATTTTGTCCTTTGACCAAAGCATTATCTTGCATCAGGCTGTAGGAAAAGCAGACATTGTTGCTTGCAGTTAAGCCGAAGTCAGGGAAATCATAATTGCAGCTTGGACGATGGTAAATGAGTGGCATTAATTTGCATTGGAATACAGTTTTATAATTCCTATCAACCACTGGAGTGAATTAAGGCCTTTGACCTTGGTTCATTTTCTAATTGAGATAGCTGACTAGGAACAGTCCTGTTGTGCTCCCTAAAAATCAGAGAGACCATGCCTTGAAAAATATGCTCTTGTCAATTCAGCCAAAGACACAACAGGCATACTTCTCTACTGGACTTCACTGAATGTGGAGATAGCTTCTGGCAATAAGGACTCCTGATTTGGGCTCCTAATTTGGTGTCTAACACCAACTATAAGTAAACTTGACCGTACATCCTGAATTATGCATATTCTGTACCTACTTTTGTTTAGGGGCTCCTATGTCTCTCCAGAGATTGACTCAATTAACTCCTGTCTTAGTTTCTAAAGCCATAAAATGTTGTTCTGTGTTTCTGTAAGTTCAGAGAATACCAGTGAAAAGAGAGGCAGATATGCTAAATTATTACAGGTAGAGGTCTAAATCACTGTTTAGTTTCAAATTAATTATTGCATTTCTTAATTTGCAAAGTCTGTTTCTGTTTAAATCACACTGTTGCTTCTTTTCTTACACCAAGCTCACTTAAATTAGAAATAGTTTGTTGCCATAGCAATGTTTTTCCCTCTGTAGTTCTGTTATTTCAGGTTCATTGCAAACTACACTGCATAGCTGGAATTCAGACATGGAAAAATGCTTCAAATCATCTCCTCCATCCTTTGGACAGCATACAGCTGGTGTTTAAACTATGTATCAGAGTTCAGAGTTCATTCAGAATGTTATCTAGTGTCATCAGAAGTGCTTCAAATCACAACAAATTTAATAAAGAGTTAAATAATACAGTTGAATATTGTTGTCACTACCCAAGCTGATTTTCAACTTTCCAGTTTTCCCTTTCAGCACAGATAAAAAGTCTGCCCTAAAGAACTCCTTCCCCACTTCAGTGTATTTATAGATAACCAGTATGCTAAAAATGAGCTGTGTAACTCTCCATCAGCTCACAGGATTTCTGTAACTGCTATGCGATAATGTTCTTTGTTACCACCTCTGGTCTGCTTGCTTGACTCGTGCCACTGGAAGACTGACTGAAGATCTGGGCAAAACTTTTACATCTGGATTATATAAATATTTTTTTATGTTCAAAGGCAGTCAAGTAGCATATACATAACAAGGCGAGAACAGGCTTAAACCTCCATTATACAGAACAAAAAGGTGGAAATCAAATGAACTAATATATAAACAATAACAGGTGAGTGTAGCAATGGCTGTAATTACATACTGCTTGCAAATCAGTTCCATTTTACAATGAGTTGTAGGAGTTGCTTCTAATTGAATGCATTTTCTCCACTTTTGTATTCCTAGTTCTTTAACATAATGTTATTTACAGGGCAGTAAGAAGCTTGAAACATAATATCATTGTCATCGCAGGAGCTGAAATCCACTAAGAGCTTTCTCCTCAGGGGAACAGGAGAGTGCCTCGCACCACAGACAGGCTGACTTACCAGTCCTCAGGAGCTCAACTACCTCCTTCTTGTTACACTTTCTGTTCAATAAGTAGCTTTTGAAACACAGTGTCGAATGCACCAGCAAGGCTATTTCTACCAGAACTGGGTGTCTGCATCTGAATCGTAAATCACAAACAAAAACACAGTCTGGGGGCCTTGCAACGTTTACCTCAGTTGCTGTTTTCCTCCCTTGGCTTCTGAGAGCAAGAAATCTCTAATAATAACCTTACAAACAACTTGGGCTTTAAGAATGTCAGGGAGCTCGGCTGGCATAACACAGAGCAGACATTAGCTTTGTGAGTAGTGTGCCACTCAGCTCATCGAGGGCACTTAAATCTCCCTGTTCTTTCTGTCACACCATGCTTTGAGCTACTTTGCTTAAAATAGCAGTTTACTGTAACTCTCCAATAGCATAATTCACATACATCAAAACACTGTTTTCCCTGTCACTGTTGTCTTGATATTTAAAACAAAATCTGTAGGTAGGAAAGGAATTACAGAGGCCTGACACAGTGGCCTCAGGGCTGCTGAGTGTGATGAGAAGGACACAGGTCCCAGGATTTAACTCTCCAAAGCAATTACGAAAGAAATCACTGGATAATTTGCAAGAATTCACCTGGTGCAGTCAAAACATGGTCTTCTGATTGTTTAGTGCTCCCATGTTAAAATATTGTCTCTTCTCCTTAAAGAAAAGAAATCTTCTAATAAAATCTGCAGAATGAGTGCAGTAGCTGTGCCCTGGAAGAACATCATTATCACCACACCCAAGCAACAGCCCCTAGCTCTTTATCAACACTGAATCAAAGGACTCCATACTGGCAGAAACATCAAGTACCGTAACTTCAGCTGAGGCTTTGCAGGCAGGGTTTATAAAAACCTCATTTGCCCTGTGAATTTGGCCTTGAAGAAGAACTGAGTCCCACACTTTGGTGTGGGTGATTTGCGGGACCTTCATATTTCCCACTCATGGTTATTTGGCTACCTGGCAGGGTTTATAAAAACCTCATTTGCCCTGTGAATTTGGCCTTGAAGAAGAACTGAGTCCCACACTTTGGTGTGGGTGATTTGCGGGACCTTCATATTTCCCACTCATGGTTATTTGGCTACCTGGCAGGGTTTATAAAAACCTCATTTGCCCTGTGAATTTGGCCTTGAAGAAGAACTGAGTCCCACACTTTGGTGTGGGTGATTTGCGGGACCTTCATATTTCCCACTCATGGTTATTTGGCTACCTTGCACGGTTCATCTCAACCTACTATTTTCTCCCTGTCACCATCATGTCCTTCATGAAAACATACCCATTTCTCCTAAAACGTAAGTCTAAAACCTCTGTCTTATGTGAAGAAGATATTGAAAGATGATGACTTCTGAGTGTGAACGCAACAGCCAGTTTTGAGAATTCTTCAAATTCAAGTACATCCTTGAACTGCACCTTCCTTCCTTAGTATACATGCTGCCTAACTGCAAGTTACAGGTCCTGGCAGAAGCACACTTCCCAAGGGAAACAAAAATATCACAAACCAAATATTCCCACTGATCACCCATAAATATTTAAACCTTGCTTGAAAAGTGATTTTCAGAAGAAGATAAATTGTGCAGATTATTACCATCCTCTTAGTGAAAACACTGAATCACAAAAATCAATGGCATATGTGTGATATACTCCCACTCTGTGTTGAGATAAATTTCTTTTGCAACACAAACTCATTTTCCCTCATGCTGGCACATGGTGAAAGATGTCAATGGGTCGAGTTCTACCCTCAGAAATGTATATGCAATACTTACAGAAATCATACACAAGCATGTAAGAATAAAATTTGACTTACAGGTCAAAAATTTTGATTGTTTGAAGCTCTTCTGAGCTGTGGCAGGAGGAGACACAAAATTGCTTTTTGTTTATGAGAACAAGGAATAAAGAAGAATGACTTTGCAGGTAGTTGAACAATGCAAAAACATCTGGTGTTCAAGTATGGTGTATGTATAGGAAGAGGAGCGGGAGCAGGTATAAACTTGCACTGTATTGTACTTAGGAAACAAAAGTGGAAAAGTTGATAAAAGATTACATAGTGAACCATGCTCCCGAATAAATATTTTGGCAGGAGAAAAGTTACATTTTTTCTAATGCAAAAAGACTTCTGTGGATCTCCTTTTTTAATTTTCCTGAAGTCCAGGAGAATGAGAGCAGATTGCTGCCCTTTTGTTCCTTGGGACAGAACTTACGAAAAAGCAGCAAAAACCACAACTGAAAGAATTTTCAAATGCCACATAGCACATGGGTGGCAAACTTCTACTGACTGGTGTGGGTATCTTTGACAAATCCTGCTGAGCCGTGTGCTTGCAAGTCAATTCAAGGTGCTCTCACAGCACCTTGGGGCACGCAGCAACACCTGGGAGCATCTCATCCCTCACTGTGCATTGAGAAAGGCTTTCTCCTGTGTTTTTCCTGTGTTGCTCCCAGAACCATCGAAATGACAGCACCGTGATGTACCTTGGAAGAGCCTCAAAATGTGTGCTCATCGGAGCTACCTGGGTTAACCTTTGCTTGGTGGCTAATTGTCACTCCCTGGCAATAAGACATATGCTCCAAATACTTTTGGGGTCTCAGCTAAAGCAAAAAGGCCTACTACTTCTTTTCTTAGTTTGTTTCTCCGATTCTCTGACATGCTCAATTGTCACCATTTGGCTGTCCTGTAGTACTCATCATGGACACAGTCCAGCTGTTCTAGAGGTTGTACTACTGCACAACAAATTGATTTCCACCCTTCCACACACATCTATTCAGGCCTGATTTACGTCATAAGACAATAGATAGCAGGTGGATGTAGCGAGCAGATGAGAAGAGCAGGAGGTCCTGGCAACCCAACACAGATAATCACAATGAACAGTGGTTACCCCATCCCAATTGTTTACTTAGTCCTGTCATGTCTTTTATAGGGGTCACAAAGGAGAGGAGTCTTAAGGAGGGACATGGCAGAGGGTAGCATGGAGTGGGGTGGTCTTCACAAGGAGCATGCTCCATGCATGGTGTGCCTGGGGTAAAGTGTGCAGTGGTGTCCGCTGATGGTTATGCTAGTGCCCTGCTCCTTGGTTGCTTAGTGTGAATGGCAGTCAAATGTGTCTTTACTATTTTTTTCTTAACAACTAGAACAGTTCATACGTATAAGTCTTTAACAAAGAGTGTTTTTCTTTGATTTCCCCCTGCAGAGAACACTTAGATAAATAAATGCACACAGACATGCAAATATGTGCACATGTCCATCCCCTCCAAACAATAGCAAGGACAACACTATGTGCACAGTTAAAGCCCAGAAGCCGATATATGCCTCACTGAAGTGCACGTAGGCTCGGTCCCTTGAAAACACATAGTTATGTAGCCACACACAGGCAGCTCTTGAAAAACAAGGATCTCCAAAAAGTCAAATTTTCTTCAAGCGTGTTGCACCTTTATTCAACTAGCTGAGCCTTTCAGGATCCTTCAGCCTTACTAGAAACTTGCCCTTAGTGTTCTACTGCATAGGACATACTCATTTCACTTCTAGTGGGAGATGACTGAGATTTTAAGTGCCTCCTTATACGTTGTGCAAAAAAAAATGCCTGAGATCTAATGATTTAATATTAAGCAGTAGTTCCAAAATGAATGCTGGAAACTGGAGAAATCCCTCTTTGGTATTTATGTGGTTTAAAGACTAAGTGAACTGCATATTTCTGTTTAGTAAATCTGTGGTCAACTTGATCACTTTAATATGGCAGCTAAGGTGGTTGGAGGAGGAAGTGGTGTATTGAAAAACCATCAACCTACATATGTATCAAACCACAGAAAGCTTCCCAAGTCCCCAAAGACCACTTTGGATTTCTTTCTTGCCATGGAGGTCTTTTTTTAGATTGTTGTTTCTTTTATTTTTTTTGTAACAAGTCTAGCTTAAATGATAAACAATAAGTGATAATAACAGCCAGCTGGTTCCCATAGAAAAGAAAGTGACTGACAGAGCAGCTGCCATTCTGCTTTCTATCACTGCCCTTGTCAGAGCTTCAAAGTGTCTCTTTAATGTGATGTATTAACAGCACTGTTATGACTACAAATGTTAAACCCCAAATCCTCACAAGGAGCTCTGCTGAGCAGAGATTTGAATGTGCTTTTTTCAATGGAGTCATCAGCTGGTTTTCATCAGAACCATACAGAGTGCTCCCCTGTCAGAAATTCATGATGTGACCTATGGATCATGCTTTCCTGCTTCTGACATGCACTTCCCAAAGTCTTAGCTGGTCACAGCTGACAGTGTTTTCAGACCTCCCTGCACAGCACCCCTGCACAAGGCATTGCCAGAAACCTCTGCACAATTCAAAAAATCTGGTCCAGGTTTTGCAGGAAAGTTCTTCTGGAAGCTGGAAAAAAAACAGTATTGGTCCATGCTGCTTTTACTGATACTGAATTTGGAGATTGCTTTCTCAATAAAATGCTATCAACCTGAATGTGCAGGATTTGGGCACACAGTTTCCACTGGCTTTCCTGGAAATTCCATGCTGAAAATCCATGCATTGCTGAAAATAGGGATTCCTAACGATTTTGTTCAGACTGTTCCTGCATGACTGACATCAACAGAATCTTTATCATTAGCTGGGATGATTACCTTGAACCAACATAAACACACTTTAATTTCTAAAGTAGAAGCTTCCATTTTCTAAATACAAATTCATGTGATTTTCCCCATACCATATTCTTACAGGTGTTGTTTATTTGGTTTCTTCCCCCAAGCTTTCTGACTTCTCCAAGAAAATCGTCATTATGCTTGCAATCACTGCAGCCTTTCAAGATGCTGGATTCTATGGAAGGAAAGAGACCTAGGAGAAGAGTCACAGTTATGCAATCCTTAAAGCTGTCTCTGCTGGCACCAAGAGCTGGCGTGAGAGGCAAGTAAGCAGTTGCAGAGTATGTAAAATTTCCTTATGGAAGTGCAAGGAGTGGGAGCGTAGCTTCATTTCTGAATTCACTCTGTAAACGTAACTCACAAGTGGGACTGAAGATCAGAAAGGGCTGCAGTGTGGAGGATTAGGATTTCCCCTGAGACTTCCACTAAGAGGAGTGCCAAGAGCCTTCCTTACGTAACAATAACAACTTACTTATACTTACCTCCCCAGAGTGTTGTGAGGCTTAATTTGTTAATGTTTGTAAAGTGCTTTGCAGATGCAAAGAGTAATATATGTACTAAGTATTATTAACTGGCAAAAGACCTACACGTGAGAAGTCCCTGCAGCCTATTAGAACTAAATTATTCAGCAAGTTCCCTAAAATTATGGAACAAAGGGCAGAGAGCTCTCCCTCAAAAACACTAGAATTCCACTTCCACAGCCTCCCTTTGTTTCACACCCCAAGACCATGGAATAAATATTGCCTTTGTTCCCTTGCCACTACACCCCAAGACAAGTCAGGAGGACAAGGTCTGTATGAGAGCCCTGGACCAAAGTGACCTGAACAGCGAGCTGCCTCTGCCCCACTGGGTTAAAGACAGATTTTTCATTTGTGACATGGTTACAGTTTGAATTGTAGCCGAACATCTTTCGTGACCATCTTCTCCTGAGTGAGATGCATGGGACATATGCTTCCAAGACAGCCTGCAGCCTGATTTTCCTAGGAAGCCCAGAGTTTGCTACCCCATATTTGCCAGACAACTGCAATTGCCAAAATGGAGCAATGAACTGCAGTAAGAATTACGGAATGATTGCTGTGCTTTAATACTAAAACATAGGTGGAATACTACGCACATGACTGACAAGCTGAAAATCTTCACCCAACAAACAGAGCCCAATAAAGCAACAAAAATGTCTCAGATATGGTTCTTCAGACACAAGAGAAACTAGATGTCATGTGATAGATCACTGTTTAGCTGTTTAATTTCCAGCACAATGAGAATTACTTGTACAATTCTTGGCTACAATTACTTCTTATTTTATTCCGGCATTTTCCTCTTTTTTCTTTTCCCTTCATGCATGCCAACTTTCCTGTTGAATTTTCAAGTTGACTGTGTCCAGTATTACCTCATACCTTTACACTAAAACAAAAGTGTATTTTCTGGCATCAGAAAAGTACAATGATGTAAAGATAGTTGAGAGTATTTTTCCCATCTTGCAGTCATCACGAACGAAGTTCGTGTCGTTCAGTACTTGTGTTCCAGTCCAGCTCGCTCCTGAGGTTATACTCAGAGGTACCCAAACTTTCCTAGTTCTCACATGTGCCACAGACATTCTAGCTCTAGCTGACTTTGGACTCTCTCCTTCCTCTGACTCCTTGGAGGCTATGGAAAGCCGTTTGCTTCCCAGTCATCATGAGCCTGCCCTCAGGGCTACGGCTAGCAGAGAGGTTCCTCTCCAGCGCCTGGGGAAGAGGACATACTATTTCATTTTGTCTCAGACAAGGGAGAAACAGATATGCATATATTAGCAGCCATTATCCTGTCTGTCTCCAGGTATGGAAAACACCAACACAACTCACCTGACATGGCAAGTCCTCCAACACTGAAAGTAGAGAAGCGCATGCAGCCTGACTGTCGATGAAACACACTGCTGTATACTGGGCACCTAACTCAGCCAAGTGGCCACAAACTATAACTAAAATAAAGGCAAGCCTTAGGAGGTTTTCCCAAAAAAGTGCTTACTAATTCAATGTTTCTAATATCACATACACAGAAAAAAAAGTATCTATCTTTTACTCCTGTGGACTTAATATCAAAAATTTGCTTGGATTGTTTGAACAGCTGATGAAGCAATTCATGACTGAATGACTGAAGCAATGACTGAAGAAACTATGCAATAATCACACACTGGAATCAAAATCTGAAGGAATTTCAGCCACAAGTGTATTACAAAGTAGATATGCAAGTATTCAAGATTTTATTTGCCACAGCTGACAAAAAAAAGTGATCAACAGGTTCCAAGAGCGCAGTATTTTTTTCCTGTCAACAAAGACTAGGAGAGAGATCTCCTGATCTTACCACAGGATCTTCATTAGCAACGCAGTCAGAGGTACTTACTAGAGACACAGAAAATAGCACGTGAGATACTTTACTAGGTGGATTTTCTTCCTCAAACAGCTGTACACACTTCTTTCAAAAACCTATTTGTTTGAAAACCACAAGCTGAAAAGCTGCCACATTTCCCTTCAAGCACAAAGTTGGTTTTTTGTGGTTTTCTCCATTCCATCTCATCACATATCAACAGATGAAGGCTCGTCTTGAGACCAAAATAAATACAACCAACATAAACACATTTTCCATGATACACTAAGATCGTCTGTTATTACCAGGCCTTGTGGTAACAAACCCTTTTATGATGCATTTATTCAAGGTTTGTCTTTCCCAAACTATGGGGAATACTTAATTTGTTTTCTAAGCCATACTTTGTGTACCTAAATAATTAATCGCATTGATATTCTATCAATACATCTTTCTTTAATGGTTAAACATATGTTAATAATTCAAATATCTATGGGTGACCTCTTTGCACTCCTGTGATTTTCAAAAACCCCAGGGCTCTTTGAACGCACTCTGTCATTATCATGTGCAGAGCAAGTTAAAAGCCTTTTGTTCTTTCTTTTCTTCTCTTTTTTTTTCCTCTTTCACTAGTAGGTACCTTGCCAGGAGGGGTGCTTTGGACCATCAACAGCCTGGGGTTGGTTTTAAGTGGGACAGGAAAGTTGAAGTGTTTTGAACTGCCGATTCAGGTACAATACTTGAACACAGAGTAACTATACTGAGTGGGCAGAACAGCGTTACATGGCACGATCCTTTTTGTACTCATCTGACAAAGTTTTTAAATTGTGATTAAATTCATCAGCAGAGTCGGAAAACCTCTGGATGTTTTCCTAATTCACAGGTTATGTAATTTGAAGTTATTAGAGTCCAGCAGTCTAATGGTGTCAAACCCCAAAAGAACCTAACTGCTCTAAAATACAGCCTCTCTTATAAGACTTTAGCACGTGCTGCCTACAGTGACAGCAGTGATGTTTCCAGGCAAACTGGAAACCTCTATAATGGAGCCCAGAAACAGCAAATACGGAAGTCTTCTCTTATATCCTGAAAGGCATTTATGGGCAAACCTTTCCCTGTATTCCCTATATGGGGAAAATGTGTCTTACTGTCCAGTTTTCTACCTGTTCCAGGTGAAGAATAGAGCTAAATTCCCAAAACTTACAGTGGAATCTTATAGCAGAGACCATAAACTGCAAGAGATAGTCTCTCATTCCTGTCTACTGCTTTAACATGAAAACACAGTTCCTTGGAAAAGCTAAGCTGACACACAATAAGAATTTTTTATCACCCAGTGAATCCTCACAGGCACTTTTTCAGTTGCTTTCTCCCAAAGGGTATGTCAAAAATCTTGTTGATTTAGTGCACTGGTTTTGGCCCATATCAGCTGTGAGGGAGCAGAGCCTGGAGCTGTCTGGCCATAGCTACAACATTAATGATATTCCATAGCATTTTATGTTACTGATAGGAGCTGGAGAAAGGCACTGTCTCTCACATCTGAGAACAAAGGGTGTTCCTTTTCCAGTGGCACAAGACTGGCAGATGGAGCAGTGGGGTAACACTGGTCCTGACCAGAGGGAACGGTTTGGGTGGCGTGGCTGCCACTGGGTTGGGCTCTCCACCATTTTTTTTTGCCTTTATTGTTAATATTGTTGCTGTTACTGTTTGTTTTCTCATCTCACTGCAGTTTCCAGTAAATTGTTCTTGTGTCAGCCCATGAATTTTGCTTTTGTGTCCCCAGTTCTCCTCTCTGGCAGCAGGTGGAAGTGGGGGGAGGGGAAGCCAGTGAGCAGTGTGTGATTTTGGAGTCTCAGCGTGGTGGGAGAAGGCACCAAACTGGACAACAGTATTACTAAGCCATGACACTCAGGGCTTCTGATTCACACATTTTTGAAAATAAAGAAGGTTTGTTAGGTAAACAAACTTTGGAGACTAATTGTGGGAATTACGGGTTTGTTTTCTTGGGTAGCGAAGTTGTGAGCAGTATTCCCACCTTTTTCTCTCTTGTCAACTTGTGTGTAAAAGAAAAGCAGAGACTGGCTTAGAATGGACACAGCAGGTGGAGTGGAAGTTGGAACAGACTTAGTTCTCTTGTGTGTGAGGAATTATAGTAAATAAATACATACAGAGGTGAGTGGCGAGAATATTTTTAAATAACACCACTCATTATCTCAAAATCAGTCCTATCAGACATACCATAAGAACACAGGGTTTTTTAACTCTGGAATCACCTCTTCTTAAAAGTAAGGAAAGTGGAATAATCTACAAGGTAATGTAAGCACCTTTTGTTAATTCCTTATGTCTTCAGCTCTGTCTGGAGAAAGAAAAATGCAACTGTTTGTACAGAGCTTATACCAATTTATACCATCTATGCTTTGATGCAGCATCTATATATTGGTACACACTGCCATACCTTCAATTTCACAAAAACACTGAGAAATATAGATAGTTCTTCCAAGTCCAAATTAAAACATTCATGTTTAGGAAAGCTATAAAATGACATTTTATCCTTGTGCTGTAGTAACCTGGTCTTATAAAGAAGTACTTTCCCCCAGAATGGCTGGGCCTTAAGCCGTGCTTGAACACCACATGTTGCAAGTCACCCCACAGCAAAAAAAACTTCCCTCAAGCATTTCCTCTGAAAGGGCTCTGGCAAGTAGCACAATGTGTACCTGTTGGAACTTCCTCTGTGCAAACCAAGAAAAGCCTTTGAAATAGCAGCTCAGTGTCAGGATGAGATGATTTGCTTGACACAGAGCCAGACTCATCACAGCAGAAATCCAGGACAAACAAATGCACACACACACAAAGCCCATGTGCTTTCCTGACATTTCCTCAAAGTGGAAATACACCTGCAAGTGTGTTAAATCATGACCCTGCACTCAGGTGTCAGTCGGCTCATTTCTTTGCAACAGAAATCTTCCCAGGAATTACAGAGCTTAGCTCTTGTAAAACAACTGCAGTCTGGGTCAGAGAGAGAGAGAGAGGGAGACCTTTTCTGACAGCTTAGTGTGGGCAAGCATTTGAATAACATACACCATGCTGTGTGGTCAGATGACTTGTGGAAACCCTCCTGGTTTCTACTCCCAAGGGAAAGTCATATATCTCTGAATCCACACGTGCTGGACAAATGGATTCCAAAACAAAGCATAATTCACAGTTCTGTTTTGAATGTTTATTGTTTTATCTGTGCCTGCTTTTAATATTTATACCTATCTCCATGGCAAAACAAAACCATTCTTTTTTAAGGTAATTTTTTACATTGTGGGAAATGTTACGCAAGGAAACAAAGTCATATACAACATCCTTGGAGGTCAATGCAAAAACAAAACCAGACCCCTTCCATGCGAAAGTCTGGCCCAAGGGCACAAGCCATCCCAAAGTGTTGTTGAAATTAGACAAGATTTATGTCTATGAGGATGGCTGGGGTCTTTCTTCAGGAGTAAGAGATAGTGCTCACAACCCTTCAGTGAACTTTCACATAGCACTGACCAAGAGTGATATCTCTTCAACTGCAGTTTTAAGTTATTTTTGGCTTTGTAAAGCCCCTCAGAATAGCTGGCCACAGATTTGGAACAAACTCTATCCTTTGTGTTCCACATTACAGTCAACCCACTTCTTAAATACCCTTTAAAACAGACATCAAACCCAAGTAATTTACCATGATCTTCAGATATACAAATATATACCCAGATGACTATAACCAACCACTGATAACTTGCAACTAATTTAAAACCTTACCTCACAAAGTCACTAGGAGCTATATTTCTTAGCTAGCATATATCACAGTTCTTTACACGGCTACTACATCACAAAAATAAGCATATCTTTCTTCTTTGTATTTACACTTTTTCATTGCTAATAATCTACATATTTAGGAACATGGTTTTATTCCCCAATCACTAGTTCTATGGGGACACTGCTGTCGCTCTGCCTTGCTGATGAACCATCTGAGGCACTAAAACATGAATTAGCCAGCTGGAAACTGTACAAGGCAGTGAAAGAGCCAAAATTTTAACCACGCATTTCCAGACCCCAAGCCCTTATTTCTTCAGATGCCCCAAGCTCTTTGTGCAGCAAAAATCCTGTTGGAAGAACCAGGCTGGATGAATCAACAGAGTTAAAACAGGAACAATCTGATCCTTAATTTAATGTGGGGGTGGAGTTTTGTTTGTTTGTGCGTTGTTGTGGATTTTTTCTTTCTGTGTGATCTCTGACTTGGCCAGGATCAAAAGTACTATCACACCATGACAACAACAGAAAACACGCTTTTCTTCCCAGCCCTAAGCCAGAGCTTGTAGTAGCATCCTTTCTCCAAAGGTTGAGGTGGCTTTCTACCTTGGCTCAGAATGTTTTGTGTTCCTTCCCCTCCTGTGTGGCTGCAGTAACAGAGGCCAGCCAGAGCATCTCTGGTGCCTGTCCCCAGACCTGGTTGTCCCTGCACTGCCTGGCCAATGATGGTGGTTCTCCTGCATGGTGAGCCTCTCTTTCCAATTTGTAGAACACACAGCAAATATCTTCTCATGGCTTGTCAACCTTGCGTAGATGAATGGGAATTTTGAAAAATAAGAAGACACTGGGCTGAGAAGCTCCAATTCCTTGAAGTGTCGAGGAAGCTCTCACTGCTTATCAAACAGCCTACATTGTTGGGTTCTGCTATAGAAAAGATCAATTAGCTCTGGCTTTGTCCTCTGACAATATGATAAATATTTGATAGTCGTAAGCTGCCAAATGCCAGGCAAGTTTCTAGGAAGGAGACATGATCAAATCGGCTGTGTGCACACCTCACATCTTTGCAGTTGCATGGAGTCAGGGCCAGTCACTTGGGCCTGTTTGGGAAATGCATTTGGCAGCTTTGGTGTAGCTCATGGCCAATCAGCAGCTGAACTGAAATAATCAGTGCTGGGGTTGGCACCGATCTGAAATTTCTGTGTGATATCTTCATCCCACATGCAAAAGGTCAGCCTTCCCCATTAGATTCCAGAACCTCAGCAGACTTTGGATGTTTTTCCATTTTCAATTTTCTTTGCAGACAACTGAAGCAAGAACTGTGGTGTCTCTACTCCATGAAGAAAAAAAAAAACATAATGTAGAAAAATTACCTGTCCTGGCAAGTAATAAAGAGTTAAAGCCAATAGGACGGATTTTTTAATGAACTCTGGCGATGGCTAATACTTTCCACTGGAACATTTTCCTGGTGACAATGGGATCACACAGACATTTTTTATTTTGGGGTACAGTGCTGGTATTTTCTGAGGTTACTGATGTTCTGATTTTTGTGACGGTAGATGAAAAGTTTAAGAAAAAAATTGTGTTGAATCAACATATGGAAGTAAAACCTTGTGTTTCAAATTGTTATTTCAGCATTTCAGTATGATAAAATATAAGAATTCCATTACTTCAAAGCAAGTCTTTTCAGTGCAATTTCCACATAGGCTTTTCAAAAACCATATATTCTGAAACTTCCTGCTCCATAAAAAGGGGAGAGAAAACTGGCTAAACAAATGCATTTGGACATGTTTTTATTAAAATAACTGTTGAAATAGTACAGTCTTTGTGGCAAGAACATCACTCCTCCAAAGAACTAGCAAGCATTATATTTCATAACAATGTCCTTAATAACACTCATCAGGGATTCTAGCTCTTGCCCTGCCCATGTTCTAGGAAAATTTTTCTTCGCAATGTAAAGAAAAAGTAGTTTCTTCCATGAAGACTCACTTTCCTGGTCAACTTTCAAATAATCTAAGTGACTTAACAAAGAAAGATCTCCTTATTTTAGAGCGGTGCATGATACAATTGGGGCTGTGGTGTCACTTTACAAGTCTCCTTTGTGCTTTACTGTTTTACTCTGTCTGCAATATATTCATCTGAAGCACAGTTCAACGTTAGTTAAGCAATTCTTCCAATAAGTATATTTGCAAATTGTGTGTGCTTTTTTTTTTTTTTTTTGAAATGCAAATATGGTGGTCGTGTTAATATTTGTTTAAGAATTTGCAGACATTAGACCCTCCTAGAAGAGCTGGCTTTTATTAACAGTACAAAATCTACCATGCTGCCTGTTCGTCTTGCACAATAAAAGGGAATCCACTCCAGATATTTCTAACACATTTTGCGTAGCTCACAAGCCTTGGCCCTCCAGAATCACACTCTTCCATGGCAGGATTACTCCAGCGCCACAAAACAGACAGACCTCCAGTCAAGCATGACCCATCACAGGTTTGGGGGGGATACTGGAAATTTATTGCTACTAAGGATGTTGCTCAACTCGAAAAGCTAGAGGCCTAATAAGAGGGCTTCTTGAGGATGTCATACTTACCTGACCAGCATTATGATCCCAGATTAACTTTTTTGTAAACGCATATGAAAGGGACCAAGGCAGCACTGCAACAATTTTCAAAGCAGATCTAGCCCAAACCTGTTCCCATTTGGAAAGGGTCTGGAAGGTTTCTGCAAATTCATCACTGGCCGTTAACAAATGTTAAGGAGTTCTTACGGCACTGAATGCTGCTTTTTTTCTTGAGTCTACCATTTTGCATTACAGCCCAGATGAGATTAAAGCAAAAGCCCTGGAACTAAGAAAGCTACTTTTCTTTTGAAAACAATGTCCATTTTGCCATGACAGTTGTGCTTTTTTCTTTCTGTCACTTAGCTTTGTTGCCTTTACTGTCAACCTGGGACTTGCTGAGAAACAATTCTCATGGTGCGCTTGAAGCTCAAGACTCCTGCAGAGCCCAATGCTACAAAAATTATGGTCCTCCCCACTGGGGGATAGTGTTTGGTTTTCTGGACGATAAAATGTAACATATTTGTTTACCTTTTCAGACCAAGAAATATTAACCGGTGTACTTGCACTTGGCATACGCATTCCCCACAGTAAGGTCTGATCCCTGCTCATCGTACAGAGACCCTTCTGAAGAACAGCTAAGGGGCATATACATTTCTATCTGTAGTTTGGCATTTTTTCATTTATGCTGCCTTGTGCTCAAAAGGCCTTTGAGTAGGAAGTCCACAGTCAAAATCAGCATGTGAGCAGAGTTTTGCCTGTTTGTGCTCCCATCAGAGTCCTGGAAAGGGCACTTCTTTACAGTTCTCCTTTACCTACCCATTGAATCTTAGGCTTGCCTTTCTTCTACTGTGCTTGTTATCCAGTACTTGCTGAATGCCACAGATTGGGTTTTGTGGACTGTTTTGGAGAAAGAAACTGGTGAGAATGAGAAATATCTGACTGGGAATCCTTGCAAAGGAATGATGAGCCCTTCCTTTGTCCTTGCTGAAATG
This sequence comes from Struthidea cinerea, assembly GCA_013397865.1. Lineage (NCBI taxonomy): Eukaryota > Metazoa > Chordata > Aves > Passeriformes > Corcoracidae > Struthidea > Struthidea cinerea. Next base: position 50,919 of record VZTI01001290.1, on the reverse strand, counting down.
CATATGCAGTTCATGCCAGCTAAGGCCTATATAAACCATTTAAATCATGGAGATATACTGACTTCCACCTGCTGAAGATCCCAGTCTGTATCCTGTTGCTACATCCTGGCATGGTCATAGCCTCACTAATTTCTTTGTGCAAATGGAGGCACTTCAAAGAAAATCTCTGAAGCATGAATTGAAAGACTGAGTTTCATAGACATACATTCCAATTTGCATCATGTGAGGATCTGACCCTTAACAGTAAATTCTTGTGTCACCCATGAGAAGTTCTTGTAAACAAATAGTTTCGTCATTAGAGATGGGCCTTCTTCCTTTTTATTTTTTTTGTTTTCAGTAAATTCTCTGGAAAATGCATGTTTTGAGTGACCAGACTTCTCAGCAGGTTCAGATGGGATTTGCAGAGGACTTTCAGCTAAAAAAAATGACACTTAAGGTGCTTAAGGCAACTCTTTGAGAAAAAAATTTATAGATGCATTCTCAAATGTGTTTTTAGGCACATAAACAAAACACAAAGGAACTGTTCCACTTTCACCTGCTAGGACAGTCAAAGTTCCCAGGGAAGCCCAGGCTTGCACCTCTGTCCCATCTGTGTTCTCTTGCTTCCAGCTCACTCTTGACTGATAATTTTCCCTTTGGCATGGACAAAATCTTTCAAGCAAGGAGGAAGAAAACATACTGAGCATTTGTACAGGGACCCCTGTACACCCTGGAAGCTGGGCACCGCACATCACTGCACCCTTCTAACTCAGATGTATTATTAATTCTGATGAGTATTATTAGAGCAATCCCACAACTTGAATACTTCCATGAACTCACAAACAATGGGGTCATTTCATTAGCTCACTAAACCAGTAGAACTGAAAGAGACCTCAAGCAGATTCCTTCTTCATCTTCTGCCTACATGCCTGTTAATGCCATGATCCTGGGGAATTGCCTGTGCCAAAGTCATGCTGGAGAGAAATTTCACTCTGACATTTTTCTAGCATCTCAGAGATGGATGCTCGATAATCAAGACATCTACTTCTTTGCTGTCCTTACCCTTAGAAAGTTTTGTCTCTGACTTTCTTCTTTTTATGGAGTGGGGTTTTTCTCTCTTTCCTGTAACATTTCATCTATCCAGGGACTATTATCTTTCACTTTGTTTGGGACTAACAATTTTCAGTACAGCCTATCCATGATTCATAACTATAGCATGGTAGTGGGTTACACTGGCCAGATGCCGGCACCCACCAACGCCGCTCTCTTACTCCCCTCCGCAGCTGGACTAGGGATAAAAAAACTAATGAAGGTTCATGGGTTGAGATAAGGACTGGGAGAGATCACTCACCAAATACTGTCATGGGCAAAGCAGGCTCAACTTAGAGATATGAAGTGAATTTATTACTGACAAAATCAGAGCAGGATAATGAGAAGTAAAACAAGCCCTTAACAACACCTTCCCCCCATCCCTCCCTCCTTCCCAGCTCTACCTCCTACCCCAGCAGCACAGGGAGACAGTGAATGGGGGCTATGGTCAGTTCAGCACCTGAGGCTTCTCCCGCTGCTCAGGGAGAGGAGTCATTCCCCTGCTGCACCATGGGGTCCCTCCCACAGGAGACAGTTCTCCATGAACTTCTCCACTGTGGCTCCATCTCACAAGCAACAGCTCTCTGTGACCTGCTGCAGTGTGAGTCCATCCCACAGTCCTCCCAAAACTGCTGCAGCGGGGGTCACTCTTCCACACGATGCAGTCCTTCATAGACAGGCTGCTCCAGCTTGGGAGCAGGGCCCCTCTCTCTATGGATCTTCCATGGAGTAACAGCCTCCTCTAGGCATCCACCTGCTCCAGCCTGGGTCTCCTCCACGAGCTATGGGTGGGTCTCTGCATCCCTGTGGATCCCCGTGGGCTTCAGGGACACAGCTGCCTCACCATGGGCTGCAGGGGAATCTCAGCTCTGGTGCCTGGAGTACTTCCTTCCCCCTCCTTCTGCACTGACCTTGATGCCTGCAGAGTTGTTCCTCTCACATGTTCTCACCCTGCTCTTCTCTGGCCACAACCACATCTGCACAACCAATTTTTTTCTTTCTTCTTAATCTGCTATCCCAGAGGCCTTACCACCATTTCTAATTGGCCCAGCCTTGGACAGCAGCATGTCTGTCTTTGGAGCTACCAGGTACTGGCTCTGCTGGACACAGAGGAAGCTTGCAGGAGCTTCTCACAGAAGCCCTGTAGCCCCACTGCTACCAAAACTAGGCCATGCAAACCCAGTACAAACACTTTGACGGATAACACACTGCCTTTGGAGATGTGATTTTGATACATAGGTTACATATGTAAAGGGATGTTACAGCCCCACGGCTTTAGGCAGGTGTAAAGAGAAAGTATAGGAGTCTTGTTATGATATGTAGAAGTCCTGTTATGAAATTCATGGTACCATTTCACTTTTGTGGAAAAATTAATTTAAAATTCAACTATATAACACCTGTATCCCATTCCATTCCAAGCACTGCTGAAAGAGCTGGCCCATTGTTTCCTGAGATAAAAATCATATGTGCTACTTTGGGAAATCAGATTCTACGGTCAAGCTCAAACAAAATGTTTGCACTCTTGTTCTAGGTCAAAAAACAATATCCTATAATCACTCTGATCACTGCAGGCTTGGGACATTGTTGTTCAGCACCTCAATTTTAAAAAGTAGGTCCCTAGTCATCATATTCAAACATATTAACACCTCTGTAGACTCTTTAGGTTTTAAAAGTCCAGGAACAAGCGATTTCAACTATGAAAGCTAAAACCATTTTAGTCCTTATTTTCAAATTTCTAAATTGTTCTTCAAGAAAAAATTTAACTAAACCTGTTTTTCCAGAGGAAGAGTCAAGGTTATGGGTTACATCCTTATTTTATTCTGATTCATGGCATACTATTCTTAAATTTAGAGGAAAACCACTCTGAATGACTCCTGAAAGAGGGATTCATATATTTTAAATAAAAATTTCTATACAAAAACAACACTGAAACACTATCTTTCCCTCCATAAAGATCTGACTTCATTATGTCAAATGCTAAAGACTGTCTCATTAGGCAATCTTAAACTTTGAGCTCATTTCCTAAAAAGTGTTTTGATTTCCTAGTAGTGTAGCAGGCATCAGAGAAAGATATGCACTGTATTTTTCCCATGTTTATTATTTTCTCTTCCTACTGGAGCTTTCTTTTTGCCTCGTTACATTTTTCCCATTGCAAGTTTTGGTCAGAGTCCAGGGGATTGCAGTTGGGTTCTGCAGGGATTTTTTCCTGGTTCTTTCTCTCCATGCATATTTCATGTGCCCATTACTTTAGGTGCCATAAACACAAATTAAAACCAGCATCATTTCTGTCAGAAAGGGCCACATTTCTCTACTCATTCATTATTTATATTGCTTCCTTAAGTGGTGTTCTTGCTTGTTTGTCTCTAATAGAGGATACAAATTATTTCACAGCCTTTGTTCGTTACCGAGATTGGGCTGATCAGGAGTTCCACTGAACTGTAAAAGCAATGAGGCTCATCCCTGCTGATAGATAAATCCATGAACAATGCTTGCTGCTGAACGACCTGCCCCAGGCAGCCACAGAAACCACATTAGCCTCACCTTTCACTGTGTGTCATGGTAAAGAGATTATTCCTGTGCTTTGCGCCCATTTGAGCATCAAATACTTAACCTCTGCACCTAGAATGGACTATGAACTTACATGGTGCATAACCAACCTCCAAATCTGAGTAAATAAAGAGGTGTCCTGTGTCACTGTGTCTGGTCTGAACTTCAGTGTCTTCTCAGGAACAAGTTCATTTAAAAAGCCATTTTATTTCCCTCTCCTGCTGCTTTGATAAAGATTCTCCAGATTCTCTCTAATTTTTACAAAGCTTCCTATTTCATCCTGTATTTACACATGGTCAGAATTGACCCACCTTTTCTTTTTTGCTGCCAGCATTATTACTCTCTGATTACATAGCTCTTTCCACCACAGTGCATTACCAACCAATGTACCTTGAGGGAACAGCTGCAGAGTGTCACACATTTCATTTTGTTATGCAAAAAATGTGTCTGTAAAGATGAAGCAGAGACCACTCCACTAATCTTGTCTACTGGTCATCTGAGGCCTGCAAAATTTGTGACAATAAAGTGCCTCACATTTTCCTGGGCAAATGGAGGGAGTTTGTTTCCTACAATCAAAGCCTCTGTTTTTCACATTTTCAAATCTGTTCCACACAAAGGGGAAAAGCCACACATTCCCTCTAAAAGAAGAGAAATTACCTTCTCTGCATGTCATGTGAATGAAGACTGAAGCACTGAGAAAAACATCTAATGCTACAAAATTAATAATAAAATTGTGAGACTTGACCACACCACATTAATTCTACCTCAATTCCAGTAGAGCAGAGTGGTCAGTAGGTCTGTGTTACCACGTGCTGCAAGACCATCAGCGAGCTCCACCTAAAGAGGACTCCCATCTGTTGCCAGCAGAATCAGTCAGGGCACTGCATAAATGCAAGATTCCCATTACACAAGGCACAGGGCATTTGAAGGACACTTTATTTCCCCCTCAACACCTGTGGTGCTGTGGATGTCTTGTTGAAGGAGAGGCAACAGCTCCAGTCTAGTACACTCAATCCTTGTAATTTTGTGAGTCACATAAGGACCAGAGCTTCATCTGAGAGCAATCTGTGGTTTCTGGTGCTGTCAGTGACAAGTAACCTTGCAATCAACCTGACTTTCAGCACCATTTCTCCTGCCCTCTTGGAGAGCTGAAGGACAGTCAATAAATGCCTTGGCAATGGGTGTAGACTGGTGTGTTTCCTTACTTTCAACGTGTCACATCTAAGAGTGGGGAAGGTACAGCATTTCCTTTACAGGAGTACAGCCTGCTTGGGAAGAAGGAAGGAGAAACAAAGGGAAAGAAGGAAAAAGGAAGGAGAAAGAAAGGGGAGGAAAGAGAGCAAAAAATAGGGCCAGTCAATGAAGGTCAGTGCTTTCCCAGGCAAAAATTAAATACCAAGTATGGCCCTAAGACCTCCCAACCATTTTCCTTCTGACATCTATCCTTACTCTCAAGGGACTCTTGATAACACAGATAACTGTTCCTACAATAATTACAAATATTTTCACTCATTTCCAGAAATTTCTTTCCTCCCTTTCTCTTCACAGAGTCCTTTAGACAGCAATGAAAGCTCTAAAGCAGCAGAGCTCTATCAGAGTAAAGGAACAGTATTTGAAATTAATTAAGAAAACAATATTAGGCAGGTTATGAGCCCCAGGTTGTGCAGAGACATCACTCTCTCTCTCCGTGTCTTCTTGCAGGCAGCAGCACCGCGCGGGCAGCCGGGGCTGCTGGCAGGGCAGGAGAGCACTGCCACCAAGTGCAAGCCCAGCTCCTCCGCATCCTCGTGGCAGGAAAACAGATTTCAAAAGCCCCTATTCACACCCTCTCTTCAGTCCCTCGCCTTAATAAAACTGTCACAAGTCCCACAGCTGGTCACATTGGGGTTTTTTGATTTTGCAGGCTGTAATTACTCCACCATTTAATCATTTTTACTCTGTGAATTATTATCTCAGCCTGTTCTTTCACACCTTCTTTTTAATCTTCAGTTTTTTAAGTAACTCTGTATCGACAAAAACTGCTAATATCATTGACCTTTTTAAGAGCTGGTTATATTAACTGCGTAATGGCAGGGCATGTAGCAATCTGTGAAGTGCAGAAATAAGATCTCCCAGCTGCACTGAGAAGAGAGGGTAGAACATGGCTTCAAGAATTAGAAGATAAGATTAGGTCCTTCCTACGTGGGTAATATAGCTTCAAGACTTAGAAAACAAAATTAGGTCCTGGCTATGTGGGGATGCTAAAGAAAGGTAAGCTGAGCTAATTTAAGGTGTATATTTAAATTGGATCAGGTAAACTGCATTATATTGCAAAGAGAATTAAAAGAAACAGAATTAAGGCCTATTTTAATTCTTTTTTTAAAGTCACCTAAGCGAGGTAATGCAATTTTACCCATACATTTAAAATAAAATTTTACTAACTTTCCTGCAGGTCCTGTCCATACACAGACTAGCCCCAGATCGCAATGCAAGTGTAAACAGAAGTGACTGGAAAATGTTGATATTCCCTCCTGTTGTGCTCTCTGGCACTGGTTTTCTGAAATTAATTTTGTTCTGCTCCATACCTGTGTCAGAGAAAGTTAGCCTGGCTCCTGCTTCAGTTGTCTGAATGCTAGGCAAATAGGCACTGACTCTGTCTCTGCTTCAGTCACCTGCAGAATGGGGAGGCTACTTTTCTTTAGAAAGGGTAAATGGTGAAGAAAACTTTTATTAAATACTCTTGTCTGTTCAGCACTAAAAGATGTAAGAATAAACAGAAAAAAACCCATACTCAGTTGTCTAAGTAAGGACAGAGAGGCCAGTTCTTTCATTTTCCTTTCCTCATTATACTATTAATAACAATATAAATGTTTGTGCTTAGCATTTAAATATTTATACTATCAATGAAATCAAGCAAAATTCCCTATAAATATAAAATAATGGAAAATGTGAGATCCAGACACTTGTTTTCAGAATCAGGCAATATTTAGGCACTTCAGCTTGACTCTGCTCCATCACAGTCTTCAAAACCAGCCTGTGCCTGGTTCAGTCCTCTGGATGCCAGCAAAATTGTTCAGAATTGCTATGAACAATACAATTAGCAAGGCTAATAAGCAGTTCCTTCCTGGCGCAGTTTCACATCACAGTTAAAGGTTAAGGAAACAAAATAAAGGAAATGTTAAAAGCTGTTACTAAATATTGCATTTTATTCCCAGCTTCATAACATTAGAGTGGACTCTACAGTGATGCCCTATCATCTCTTTCTTGGTGATTGGCTGTATAAGTCATACTGCTACTTACTTTTAATAACTATATTCCCACCAGTGTTCTTCATAATTTACATATCATACATCGATGAAAATAAAAGTTCTGAAAAAACTTTCTCTGCTTCTTCCTTCTATCCTCCTGCCCAACCTTGGGAAAAATTAAATGTAGGCTGGAAAAACCACTGAGAACACAGAGACCCAGCCGCCACATCCCTTGCTTAATTGAGAAACAAGTGGCCTGGACAAGTGGTTACACACCAAAATGGGCAAGGCAGGAAGTTTCTCATACACTTGCCCTGACAAGGCTGCACGTGCCTCTGCCACGCACAATCTTTGCTGAGCATCTGTGCCTCTCTCAGAGCCTCTAAACCATGGCACCAGCCTGTTGTGAAGACCCTGCCAGCATTTATCACAACCAAGCTCTGTCTTGTGTGCTTCATGGGAAGAACGGAGGTCAGGCAGGGACAATGCTGCTGGGGCTGAGGAGGCACCATGGAGAGAAGGTTGGTTTGGGTCTTTAGATTCCCTTTCCCAGGGAGAGATTGGAAAGGTAAAATAGCCTCAATGTTATTTTCAGAGAAAAACATGCGCACCCGAGGCACATGCTTTCAGGTCAAGTCATCCAAAGGGTTTTCTAATCCAGCCAGGATCTTAAAGGCGAAAGCTGCAAATAAGAGCAGGAAGAGATGGACAGTGTCTGACCTGAAACCACTTTCAGAATAAGTCTTGGCTGGATTTTGACACTAAGCCTGTCGGTGCTGCGAAGTGAAGGAGCCCAGCCAGGCAGATAAACTGAGGACATGGTACTCCCAAGCATGTGGTAAAGTACAACAGCCTTGCACTGTGAAAGTCGGGGTAAAGAATCCCTCCCAAAAGTGAGGTCAAAGGTTGGGCAGTCCTTCCAGGACAATACTTTCAGATATCAGCTTTTGGGAAGGAAAGGAAAATACAGTGAAAAACATTGTGCAGCTGCAGGGAAATACCAAGCACTTATTTTAGTACAAAATTAATGAAGTCAGGGAAAGATCCTGATTAAGTCTATTTTTTTAACACATTCCTAGGCTGAAAAATAATGCCGTGGTAAAGCAAAAATAAAGAGAAAGCCAGCTTACTCAGGACATTTACATTAGGTGGGATAAGCCCTTGCAAATGTGCAGTAGGGATTAGTTGCACTTTGGCAGAGATGGACTAGATGACTTACTGTAACAGTTCTGGAGGTAGCTAACAGCCAGAATAAGTCATCTTGAAAACGCAGCAAGGAAGTTTAGTGTCGCAAAGATTCACAGCAGAAATGGCACTGTTCTTTTGCATGATAATAAGGAAAAGCACAAAGGGGTGAATTAAGGACAGTGGGTTGGTTTTGCATTTTAATTTCACAATTTTTGTCAGGTTATATTATAACTTAAATATTCCTAAGAGGTATGGCAATTTTGTTGACTGCAAAATTTGTATCTGTTTTATTTTTGCTTTTCTTTTTCTCCTAAGTAGGAGGGGGAAGTATCTTATGACAGATTATTAAATCTTAAGTGGCTGATGCAGCTTGGCAATAAGCCTTTTTATGGGGAAGAATGTTGGAAATATGTCTGTTTAGTGTGTGCACTACATGGCTATACCACAATTATTTTTTCAGGTAATCACCCAGTCTTTATATAAAAATGATTTCTTTACCCTAGAGACTCAAAAAGCTCTCGGGGAAATGTATATTTAGACATCTCCAAAAAGTAACTTATTTACCCTGTTCAATACATTTAAATCTGGAGCTTAGATGATTCACCTGACAGACATCAAGGCCTCCCCAGGAACTGTTTCATTCTGATAAGCAAATGTGCATTTCATGCCTGCTTACCAGGGAAAAATAACTGTATTTGCACAATATCTTGTAATGACTCCAAAGAGGTGTTTAAACATTACTAGCATTTTCAACCCCCTATACAAAAAGCAAACAAACACAAAGACAGTCGATATTGTCTCCTTACAGTGGGGTATTCAGCTATGCTGGGTCTTTGATTCAGGGGTGGCGAGCATTTGCATCTCTGAGACATCTGCTGTCTTCAGACAGGCAGTCATTTTGTCTTCAGACTGGAGCAGGCAGCGGAGAGCCTACAAAGAAAATGTGCTTCTTAAAAATGTAATTGAGTCCTCTCTCGTTTAGGGTACTCTGACAGAGAGCACATGGCTGCTACTCATGTAAAGGAAAGCAACATTTCTACCGGAGTTGTTTATATAGGAAGAACACTATTCCAGGCTGTCTTTTCAAGGTGGCTTGAAAAAATTATGTGAAGTGCAATAACTAAAAAGAAGGGAAAAATTAATTTCTTTGTTTAGCATGGGAAGCTAGATCGACCCTACAGCAAGAGCTTATATTTTTCCCAGATGTTTATGTTTCCCCAAAGACAAACTCAGAACTGATTTTTTTTTTCCCAGCCCTCTAGAATTTAAAGAAGGGAAAGGGAAAGGGAAAGGGAAAGGGAAAGGGAAAGGGAAAGGGATAAGAATTGAGACAAGCCACCTAGATTCTCTTTTTTTCTCTTCATGTGCAAAGGGAGAGTATGCAGAACAGTTTCCCAGCTGATGACTCTTCATGCCACTTAAATAGTTAAGATCTACTCTGCCCAGTAGCAAGGTGAATGCCAGTGGTTTGGGTGTCTCCAGTAGGAAGGTCAGGAGTTCCAGAGCATCTGGAGTGCAGGAATGTGGAAGAATGTGGAGCCTGGTTTCAGAGAAATATGAGATACTTTGGTGAGTAGCAACAGGGTGCCAATTTGCATAAGAGACTGACGATAATATTGATACTGTCACTTTCTGGAAATGGCAAACCATTTTTAGAATTCTAAGTGGAAACTATTCAATTTTTATTGAGCACATTATGAGATATTCAGTGTAGAGGCTGGAAACTGAAAGATGCAGGAGAATCACAGGAGCACAAAGAGAGAGGATCAAACCCAAAAAGCTACGTAAAGATGCAAAGGATACATTGCTATCAAATTTTCAACTCAACAAGGCTTCTCCTTTGGGACGGCAGAAGGGACAATTTCACACATTGGGTAAACAGAGGCACCAGTATGGGAAAAGCCAGATTTTCAAACTGTGTTGAAACACAATGAAAAGGGGATAAAATGAAATGCTATGGTTCCCTTGGCTTTATGACTACAAGAGGTACAAGCTTTGCTCTGCAAGAGGTACTCTGAATTACTCTGCTCATACGGGCTTAAATGTCCTTCTGCTTCACTGCACCTTCTCTCCAGGCAAGTTCTTCCTTTTCTTCTTCTGCCTCAGTCTCAGTACAGACCACCAACTTGTGACAGTGTGGATGTCCTCTTTCAAACTTCTCAGTGCTGGGGGGTCCCAGTTTTGCCACCGTAGTTATAATGGATGTCCCATCACCGAATGGGGAGAAGGAAAGTCCCTACATTAAATTATGTTTTTCAGTCATGTAATCATAGTATTTTGCTCTTTTAAAACACAACGTTTTTCATTCAAAGACCTCTGAGCTTCTAATTGATTGTTTAATTAAGTCACAAAATGTTCCTGTGATCTAGGAAAGTATTGAAATGGGTGAGTAAACTAGTATAGATGAGTAAAGTCATTAGTCAAGATGACTAACAGATGAGAAATGTACTAATGAATGGTAATTGCGGTAAAAGAAAATGAGCTTGAAACAGGTTAGAAGAGTGATTTTTAGAGAACAGTTCTGAACACCTACACTCTTTCATATCCAGCAGAAGCTATGATAGTTCAGAAGTGTCTAAAAACCAGCTAGGTGCACTGACACGGACAGAAGAATTGAAACAAAAGTGTGTATGTGGCATAGAAACACAGGGCTGAACAGACCCCTTGAACAACAGGCTGAACTGAGTCCACTCGCTCACCTACATGGACAACCACAGAAACTGGGTTTAGCCTAGGAGTACCTACAGACCATACGCTACTCACCACCCATCTCCAATGTCGGGGTCATTTTAGATGCTACTGGCCCAGAAGTCTGTCCTGAGTGCATCTCACTGTCGCTTGGCTCCAGTGGTTGATATGTGATCCCCTCCCTGCATAGATAGCTTTACTGAAACCACATGACCAAGTCAACCATGGTTCTATTTGGTCATCCCATGCTCGGTTTCCCTGCTCTCTGTGGCTCAGCAGCACCTTCTGCAGAAGTAACAGGAGACAGGAGCAGAGACAGTATCATTTATTTCCCCTGTTGAGTAGTGAGGGTACAAAAGGGCTGATGGATGCGGAGTAATGCTTAGGTAAGATTGACAACTATTTCCTCCTGCTTCATACACATAACCAGCACCCACCTGTTTTCCTCCCACCCAGAGATATTTTTGAAAGCTTCTTCTAGCAAATTTCTGCACCAAAATTAAACCCATATAGCAGTCAGCCTTATTGCCGTGTTCCCACGTCAGCTGTGTGTCATGACAACAGATGATAGAAATGCTGCTATTCAGGCTTCAGGGTGCGTGTTTCTTGTTTTTTCTCTTTTCTCTTTTCTTTTTCTTCTTCTTTTTTCTTTTTTTTTTAGGGAAAATCCTGTATTCCAGTTAGGTTTCAANTTTTTTTTTTTTTAATAGCTTTAAAAAGAGCTCGGAACAAAAGTGCTTGCTCCATGATGCAGCGCTGAGCTAAAGCACACAGGGCAGGTATACCTGCCCACATGCCAACACGCAAAAATAAGTAGAGTGGGTGAGGTTTCCTGTGGTTCTGTGGGGGCTGAGGGAGAAACACTTCGAGGAGAAAAGGAGATGACAAGATACGGGAAAATGGAGAGGCAGAAGCAGAAGTGCTTCCCTTCCCTGCACCCCTCCCCTGTGGGCCTTTAGCAGCGGGCAGCTCTGTGCCCCACACATGGATCTCCCTGTACTGCCCCATGTCCTAAAACTGGTCAAACCTCCCTGCTTTGGGCTGCTCCTTGGCAGACTCCAGCCTGATACACCAGAAAGGGCCCTGTTTGCCTCACCCTGGTCTACAGTGAAGGAAGGGAGTTTTGAATTTCCAGGCAGGAAAATCTTGCTCTGCAAACATCATCTGAGTTATTCTATGGGAGTAAAGCACTAACAAATTAAAGCCTCCTCACACAAAACAGTGTTATTTCTACACGACATAATTTCTCCCAGGTCAGACATGCAGAGACTCCTTTCTACTCAATAACTCAAAATTTGTATGCATGGCCTTGGTTTTGGTTGTGAGTTTTTGTTTGGTTTTGATTTGCTTTGGGTTTTTTTATGTACTGCTAGGTCCTCAAGGAAGAAAAATAAATGACCCTAATAAAAGCAGGGTCTCAGTTACTTTAGGATCAGGCTATGCAAGGGCAGTCAGAAGCTCGTAGAGGAAGGCTCTCCAGCTGGAACTGCTGCAGTTCACAGCTCATACTTCAGTAATCGTCACATTTGTTTCTGTTTCACAGCATCATAAAAGACAGCAAGCAACTCCTGAGCCAAGCAAGAATTTAAATATGTCTTTGAGGCCTTTCCCATTTAGAAAATCGCTTGTGTCTGTGTTTGATACTAAGGGCTGCTTCTGAATACAAATGCTTCCCTGAATCAGGGCTACACAAGTATCAGAAGCTTAGATCAAGGAGCTGATCTGTCCAAATCAGACATTAGAGGCATGATGAAATGCTGCAGATCTTCCCTTTAATGAAACTTAGTTTATGAAAACCCTTTAATAAAGCTGCAGTGAGTATATTTACATTCCCAAAAGAGAAGAGCTCTCTCTTGAAATGAAAAAAATTACCACAATTAATAATATACTGATATTCTTCATAATGCCAGTAGATTGCAAGTTTTTGTTGAGCTGTTCATCATTTTGAATTTCCATGCATCTCTTTATTCCACAATCACATCTACACCCACTGGGGCACTTTAGGGACTAAAATTCATTGCTGCATATTAAAAACAGCAAATGAATCTCATTATTTCTTTTGTACCTCCCCAGTTTATTCGGCATACAAAAGACAAAATCAATAGCATCCTGCCTGAGGAATAGGGTTATTTTTGTATTTTTTTTTAATACTGCTGCAGATTTTTGGCTTTACTCTTGAAACTGTGATGCGCCGCACCAATATATTTTCACTCTATGAGTTTTTGGATCATCTGCATTTTGCTGTGCTAAATCCCGGATGTTTAATATCAAGGAAAATAGTATTTATATCCCATTCATCTCTTTCTCCAGCATCTCCTCTGTATCTGCGTGTTCATCTTCCATTGCCAAGGGTCTGAATATTCAGAAATACTCTTCAGAAATTTTCTGAATATTCAGAAAATACAGAAATTTTCTTCTCAGGGGTGCAGATCCAAGTAAGCACTCACCCCTAAGATTATGTATAATTTAAGATTAATTTGGGCTTGAGGGGCTGAGGTGCACCGTTGAGCTGAGAGAGACATAATAGGATAAAGGAGGAAGGGGGTGTTCCTATGGGCTCTACCTTTTGGGGAGAGCTGGGACTCATAGACCTGGGTAGAATTGCTAGAATTGGTCTGCTTCTTGTTTTAGAAAAGGAATGTGATATTTCGTTTCCTTCCATCTTTCAGCACTTCCACAGTTGCCCACTGTTTTCCAATAGTCATAAGTGGAAGAAAATTATTCAGGAAACAGTATCTTTAACACCTAATGATGTGTGTCATCCAGGTGACCTGTATGTGTCCAGATTTTCAATATATTGGTTCACTTTTTTTTTTTCAGTTTATTCCTTTTTGCATTTACTGCTCTTTTTTTCCATCCATTTTGTCTATTATTTTTTTTCAGATGAAAGCAAAGCAAGTTCAATGTTCCAACCATGCTGAGTCTTTTTTAATATAATCTCCTGCCTGATTTATTAACAAATGGACTTTCTACCAAGTACTGCTGTTTCCCCAGCATACTGGTAAAATGCTTTCTATTTGTCATCGTGTATCGGAGAGAGGCAATCCACTTTGCTCTAACTGTCCTCTTTTCTCTGAAATCATCAGCTGCATAATTACTCTACACACATGGATTCCTGTATTGCCCAAAACCATTCACTGGTTCAAGTTACTTGATTTTATTGTTCTTGATCCAGAAACACAAGATTTTCCATTTTATGACAAAATTCTTTCTAGTGTAACTTTTTGGATATGTTTTACTATTCGCTTTAGTACAAAAAATACACTTTTTCCTTCTTTCACCATTTCTTCTGGGACTTTTCCCTGAAATGTGAACAGATTTTTCCAGTAAAGCGAAGCAGATGTTTTGCAACAGTCTTCACAATTGTAAGTCCCTGACAAGCTATATATCGTACATGTGTCCTGTGCAGCAACCATGGTATGAATATCTTTACATACAACGAGTTGCAATGAAATTAATATGAACATGTACCCCAGTAAACTAATCTTCTTCCTGTTTGGGAAAAAAATGAGCTTCTCTTTGCATTTCCAAATACATATTTCTCCCCTTGGCAAACTGCTTACAAGGAATATACATGCTTACAGTGACATGAATTTGTGATAGAATTCGCAAAGATTTTAGTTTTATTTCTTTGACTTCTGCCTATTTTATGACTCAGGTAGCTACATGATGTGTCTAAACTCCAACTAAATGTTTACAAATTTGGAAAAAAATTGAGGTCTAATAGGAACTTATATTAAATTTATCTTGAGTGCACTTCAGATGCACTAACTGATTGCATCTCAACCAATGTACCCAAAGAGGAGTCATCCTTGAAAGATATCTTGACTTTTTCTTTAGAAAGTGCAATCATTATCAGTTTGCTTCTGCTTCCTTTTTCCTTTCACTGAGGCAATGTTTGTTCTCTCTATAAAATGGAACCAAACAATGCTATTATGTGAGTCATCAGAAAAGAGCAGCAGCAGTAGTACATGGTTGTTGATGGTGATCAGTCTGAATTGCTTACTGCCCCCCTGCTGATCTCTCGGAAACTTAGGCATTTGGAGGATAACTGGGGCTTACTTCTTTGGGGAACTTGGTGCCTTCCTGTCCATAAGACAATAAGCAAAACCAGTTTTACCTGATAACTAGGTTTGCATTCCCAAAATATAGCAAGTCTAACACTGCAGATTTTCCTTAGCTGATTGCAAAACATCAAATGCTACTAACAGAAAGTGAAGGTGGCTTCCTTCTAAGTATAATACAGGATACATCCCTAGCTAGTCCAGAATACACCTAATTTTGCTAGATGTTAAGAGATGTCATGCTGCCACATCAAAATGTTTCCCATTGTCCTTAAATTGATAGCTCAATCCACTTGCCATCAAAAAGCAAAAGTAGCCTTCCTGCTTTCATCTCACTATGAAAGGAAAAAAAGAGCAGATACATGTGGCAGTAATTCTTACATCCCATAGCTGGGTTTTTTCGGTGTGAAGAATAGCATACTGTCAGTGCAGCAGTAGGCAAAGAGAACAAGAAAAGAAAATTCAGTCTCTTTGAGATTTTACTATGCAGAAAATCTCTTCTTGTTTCTCTGCAACACTTCTAATACTGTCATCTGAGTTAGAACCTCACATCCTTGTGCAGTTGGACATCTGACAATAGTTGGAGTAAAAAGATTTTGAGGCACACATCATCAACATGTACATAAAAAATTAGAAGGCCTAAACAATTCGAAACAATGCAAGGAAATTACTGAAATTTAAAAGGATTGAGAAATATGTTCTCCTTCCTGAATCAAATGTCAGTGTGAAAGAAATTCAGCAGACCTCTGCAGCTTACACTACAGAAAGATTGCCGTTCACGGATGTGTTCGGCAGATTCTACTAGTCAGCAATAAAGATTTGTTTGTTCTGTATTAAAACAGAGAAAAGGGGGAATCACAATACTGAAGCACCACTTTAAGGTTCCTAAACGGAAATTAAACACAGCAGTACAGGAAAATTAACAATATTTTACGCGCCTAACAAATCGTAACAGAGAACTTCGCTGAGCCTGTTACCCGACAGGGCGCAGGTGGCATCGCCCCTGCGGGCGGGGGCTGGCCCGGCA
>VZTI01001290.1:13142-34960 GCA_013397865.1 Struthidea cinerea | reverse complement strand
CCTCTAACGGGGAGCGGCGGGGCTGCGGCACGGGCTGCGGGGCTGCGGGCGCTGCTGCCGAAGGACGCTCCCCTGCCCCTCTCTGCCCCCGCCCCGCCGGCAGGAGACCCCTCGAGGCTTCATCTCGCCCCAGCCTTCTCCGAGCCGTGCTTGTTTATCCTCTCGTACACGCAGAGAGGGTGGGAAAGTGCCACTGAACGGGAAGGTTTTGCAGCATGCTGTGATCTCTCTCCCAGGGATTTTGGCAGGTTCTCATTTCCTCGGGGAGCCAAGAACATTTTGTCTCTGCATCTCACATACTTCTCTCTTGCCTTCGATGCCGTGCGGTCTCGAGGGGCAGCGCTGCCTGGAGGCATCTCAGAGAGGCTGGCGGCTTCTACAGCGCTCGGGTCCCAAGCCATGGGAAGTGTAACGACAAAAGTCCAGGGCACGAGGGTATGTGGTGGGATGCAGGCAGCTGGGATGGATGGGGGCGACTCCAAGTGTTAGAGGCTTTGGCCCAGCTCAGCGTCTAGGCCTTATGAAAAGGTTTTTTGGGAAGCAAGAGACGTACCTGCCAATTCCTCCACAACAAAAGAAAAAAGTTCCAGTGCAGAATTAACAAGCATAGGGTAAAGGGCCCAGCCAGACGTTTTAGCAGAAATTTTTAACTCTGGTGGTCAAAACAATACATTCTGAGTCAATACAGAGAAGCTAAGTTACACTCACCCACTGGCACAGGCCCACACCCCTCATCAATGCAAGCACCTACAGATGCCAGGGGTTGACTCCATTCCCAGGGCTCAGGAATGTCTCTCACCACTTGTCATCTTCTCTCTGCCAGCATAGATGAGCCTTTCATCCATGCTGGTGATGCACCATCATCCTTTGCTGGAAATCCCCAATCCTGTTGTGGCACTTCTGCCACTCATCAAGCTGTACCCTCAGTCCCAAATACACATCTCCTGGAGACACAGCAGGCACCAGAAACATCCTCAATGGGTTCGCCTGCACCAAGAGGAGAGAGATGAGAGGAGATGAGGTGTGAGACCAGATCTATATCTCACTGTATCAGCTGGATTCGGCTCTGTTATCTGCAGGGGCCAGCAAGGGGGAGGGGAGATGTTGGTGCCACGCACAACCTCCCGTGCTCACCCACAACCTACAGCTCCCACTACAGGAGTGGTCACACTCCTGTGGGCACCAGTGGTCTAGGAAAAGCAACTTTCACCCCATTTTGTGGGTAAAAATGGAAGAGCCTGGAGAACAAAGGCTATTATTAATTCCCATCTGTTGAAAGGAGGCTGCAGCTGTTTTGAGAGGTTTTCCTGCAAGCTATGCAGATCTGCTCAGAATTTTAATGGTTGTTTACCAACCAAAGCATGCCATTGAAAGAGCAAGATGTTTCCAAGCAAACATGGTGTGAACGTCATTTCAGCCTAGAAATAAATCTCTTCTTTCTTGCAAACATTTTTCTAGGTGAGAAAACATAGTTTTGTATTTTATTCTTTCACTTTTCAGCTGTTCTTTTTTTAACTCATCCTTTGCCATCGAAGAAGCATAGAGGAGAAGAGATACCTTGAAATATGCAATGCAATTTTACACACACGTAAGACCTAGTAACCCCAAACATTCTGTGTGGTCGCTGTAGGTAGCCCCACAAAACACTGGTCTGCAGCTGGAGTAGTAAGTGCCAGTAAAACTGATATCTGTCCAAAGAACCTAGCAAGCCCTGAAGAAACACACTGCATACAGAAGATCAAAAAAAGAAAAAGGCTTTGTTACATTTGGGTAAATGACAAGACATAGGACAGGCTTTTTACCTTACATTTTCTGCAGTGGCCATATCTTCAAGGGGATTGTTATTGCTAAGAAATCATCATGTCTTTAGCCAAACTCTCTAGTGTGTGTTATTTATATCAGAAATTAAGTCTCTGCAACCATGCCTGTGTTTTATGGCTGTGTATAACTAAAAGGCCTGCTTCTGTGGTATTAATACATGCAGTTTATCTGTGACATGTATATTGTACATAGCAGAAAGAAGCGCTAGAGAAATGCCTCAGATAGATACAAAAAAAAACCCCAAAGTTTTTTTACTACAGCACATAAGAAATCCAAGCTCTTTTTCTTTATCCCAGTGGTCTTTGAACTGCCTGACTTGCAGAAGGTATTTACAGCTGAAATGACAGTCCCTGAACACAGCCTAGCATTCCTGGTATCACTGTTGTAATTGGGGGATGGGAAAGATCCACTATCACCCAGCATTTAGCCAAAAAAGTTATGACCATCCTGCATTTAAAAAAGACTATGCCTAAGAAACTGAAAAGACAAGAGACTTAAGTGACATAGTAAATGCTCACCAGGAAATGGCCAGGAAACTAGTACAGCACAGAGGCAGTGCTAAGGAGAGGGTTGGACAGCCTGCTGCTATTCCATCAGGTCATGCAACTGAAAATATTAGTGAGAAAATTAAACTATTTATCTTTCACTGAGACAGAACTGAAAAGCAATCTGGACAGTCTGACCTTCTAATCTGAGTTAAGTCAACACATAAACAATAAAAATGGACTAATATTTCAAGGAATTTTGTTTTAATGACTGTGGGGGTTCAAGTTACCATGGGGTGTTTTCCTGTAATATGATAGAATCTCACTAAATGGTCATTATTTGACTTCTGGTAATGGAGACACCAAAGCTCTCTGTGTGTCTTGTGTTTCTGTTACAGGGGTCCAAAGGCTACTGAGATGGGTTTCACTCATATAGACTTGAATTTATCTTCTCTTAATAAATGGTAACCTACAGTTTTGTATAATGGCAGTGCAAAGTGAATTTCTGCTTTGTGGTAGCTAATTCATGGCAACTAGCTTCTAAAACAGTATGTGAAAGTGAACAGCTGTGAACTGATAAATATTAGGAATTATTAAATACACTTTTTTACATATATAACACTTGCCCATTCCCTACAAATAATTTTTCTGTTCTGAAGTTCAGTCTCCAGCATAGCACAAACAATGACTGAAATAAGTGTTAAAAAAGAAACACAAACAGATGGGAAATCAGAGGAGTGATAAACACAATAAAATAAATTGCATGACCTAAATTCACCAGAGATAGCAACTGAGTAAGCCAAGGTAAGAAATCACCTCTCACTTTCCAGTGTTTTCCTTATTAAGAGTGTTGATGCCCACCCATATTTAGAAATGTTAACTAGGATTTGGCGATATAATCCAGCCACCCCCAATCTTCATTATGCATGCTGGCATCCTTGGATATGATCTCAACAAATCTAGGCCCTTTGATTTACTATGACATAATATCAAGAAAGCACATTACCTGAAAATAACCTCATTTAATACATCCTTGATTTTACCAGTGCATTGTCTGCATGCATGTACAGGTAGACAGATAAATCATAATCATAGAATTGTTTGTGTTGGAATGGACCTCCAGAAATCACCAAGTTCAACACTACTACAGTTAGTAGGGACATTTTCAGCTAGATCTAGGAGTCTGACCAACCTGACCTTGAATGTTTCCATGGATGGGGTATCTACTAGCTCTCTGGACAGCCTTTGCCAGTGTTTTATCATCCTGATCATAAAAAATTCTTATATCTAATATAAATTGACCCTTTCAGTTTCAAACTGTCACCCCTCATCCTATCACAAAAGATTCTGTTCAAAGTGTTGTCCCCGTATTACTCGTAGGCCCCTTTCAGTAACCAACAGGCTGCAACGAGGTCTCCCTGGAGCTGTCTCTTCCCCTGGCTGGACAACCTGAGCTCTCTCAGTCTGTCTTCACAGGAAAGGTGCTCCAGCCCTTCATCCTCTTGGTGGCTCTGCTCTGGACCTGCTCTAAAAGGTTCATGTCTTTCCTGTGCTAAGGACCCCAGAGCTGGACAAGCACTCCAGATGGGTCTCATCACAGTGGATCAGAGAGGCAGAATAACTCAACCTGCTGGCCACTCCTCTTTGATACAATTGACTTTCTGGGCTGAAGGTGCACATCGTCAGGTCATGTCCAGCTTTTCACTCATCAACACGCCAATGTACATTTTTGCAGAGCTGTTCTCAATGAGTTCTTCTCCCAGTCTGTGTTTATGTCTGGGGTTGCCCCAACCCATGTGCAGTGCCTTACACTTGGCCTTGATAAATCTCAAGAGATTCCCATGGGCTAACTTCTTGAGCTTGTCCAGGTCCCTCTGGATGGCATCCTGTCCCCAGGAATGTCAACTGCACCACTCAGCTTGATGCCATCTGCAAATTTGCTGAGAGTGCACTTGATCCTGTGTCATTGATGAAGACTTTAAACAACACTATTCCCAATGCAAACCCTCAGGGACCCCACTTACCACTGATCTCCGTCCACTGAGCCACTCACCTCTGGATGCAACCATCCAACCAATTCCTCATCCCTTAAATAGGCTACCCATCAAATCTGTATCGCCTCAATTTAGGGAGAAGGGTGTTGTGGAAAACCATGTCAAAGGCCATACAGAAATCAAGATGGATGATATTGCTCACTGCTGTAGTCATTCCAAAATAGCTTTGCTCTCACAAGGGAGTCTCCCTTTCAGTTGCCCAGAGCCAGTGCTCTACTGCCCAGTGCAGTATTGTTAGACTTCTAGCGCTGTGGGAATGGGCAGGTAGCAGTGAGATTATCCATGTCATCCCACTGAACGAGCTTCTCTCTTTCTTACACAAAACTTGCCCAGAAACCAGGTCTGAATAGTTTTCTAAAAAGCATGAACCACAGGAGCAGTAGAACGCATCCTTATTTCAAGATGTGAGAGCTCATTGTCAGACTGTTGCAATGCCCTGGGAAATACCTTCTCTCACACTGTTTCTGGATCTGTCTTCTCTACCTCAAAAAGCTTAGCACTCACTGAATTCCTTCATCCTTACAGTGTCTCAAAACCATGCCATCTAATCTGTGCATGCCACCCAAAACACAGCTCATGTACCTTGTCACTGCTGCCGCTTGGGACAAAACAATGCACAGTGCTAGTCACAGCTGTAGGGTTTGGACACACAACATGGGTCATGGCATGGAGAACCAGAGAGTCCCAGCAGGAGCTCCAGCACTTTCACAAAGTGAAAAGTAAGCAAAGAAGATATGACCTGAGGTGTAGGAGACAAGCATCCTTTGGGTCTAAAGAGAAATTCTCACGTGCAGTCAAGGGATTTTGCTCTCAAGGAGGGTGATGGGTCTTCACCGCTACAGCCAACACAAAAAAAGGAAGAGCCTCTCTACCAAATGAGCTATGCTAAAGTGTTGCCAAGAGTTGGCAGCAGGGAATTCAGGGGTGGTTTCTGTGAGGAGAGGTCAGGGACTGTCCCATGCCCAACATGGATTGCTCCAGCCAGTGCTAAAATGGCACCCCCACTGGCCAGAGGTAAGCAGTCCATCAGCCCAGCTGGTAGTGCCTCTGGAAAAATACAAGAAAGGGAAAAAACAACTCATACCAGTTTTGAGAGAGGCGAGTGGGAAATACGTGACAGCAACAGCCCTGCAGGCACCAAGGTCAGTGCAGAGGGAGAGGGAGGGGGTGGTCCAGGTGGTGGAGAAGAGGCTACCCTGGGTGAAGACCATGGAGAAGCAGACGTCAACCCATCACAGGAAATATTTACTCCTTGTCTGAACCACCAAAAAAATACAGTTGGTGTTTAGATGCAGGGGTGGTAACACACGTGTTTTCTTTGTTCAGAGAAGTCCATGGACATTTTCCAACTGTCTTTCAGAAATGTCTTGCAAAAGTGGAAGTAAGCCCATGTCAGTGTACATGTTGCTGTAGAAGTACAGAGGTCCTGCTAAAGCTGAAAATATTTACCTCATCCTGTTCTTATTTGGACACTTACTCACACACTCAAGAGACCTGTTGTATGAGGTAGACCTGTTGTATCATTGACCACATGAATTGTAGCTTACTAGATTTTCCCAAAGGTCCTTATGGGCCAGATTACATCTCCCATGAAGTCTGAAGTCAGACAGCAGTAGGCTGTTAGCTGGGGAAGGACGACACTGCATCATGAGAGCTGAACAGAGCAATATTCCCTAGCAGCAGCTTGTCACAGTAGGGAAATCCATCCTAATTTACTTAATAGGGCAGAAATATTTGGGGTTGTTTGAACAAAACAAAATATTTCAAAGCCACTTGGGCTGACCTTATGTGAAATACTACCATGTCATATCTGAGGCAAATGGAAAATTTCCTGATGCAATGTTATTTTTTAGAAACTGCACTTCATATTGTAAAACCATTTAAAAAATCCTGACTAGCTTCTTTGGCCAAGAAGAGTCTGTCCTTTTCTTTTTCATGACTATATTTCAAATGCTATAAACATCAACTTTTACTTGGAAGATAACATCACGTTAAAATTCTAATTAAAGCAAACAAGAGCTGAGAGTGCTTAGCATAGGCCTTTTTATTCTAGATTAGCCAAGTCATCAATTTAAAACAGAAACAGGCCGAATAAATATGACAAAGTAGAAAAGAAAAATCTTCTTTTAGATACACTCTGCCATTTATTCAAGACAGACCAAGCAGAACACCTGTCTCCTTAATACAGAACAGTAGTTGGGTCAGCTCCATTAAGGGAAATTGATTTCAGCAAAGATGATCTTGGAAAAAAAAGTAATTTCCAAAAAAAAGTCATATGGAATCACTTGTCATTCTCTCCTCTTCCTTTTCAAATCTGCTTCAGGGAAAAATTTTCAGGAGCATTCAAAGATAGTTTTAAACATAGCTTCCTTGTGTCTGCTTCCAACAGAATTCTTCATGCTCTACTTCTGATTAAAGGATCTGTTCCCATCAGGTTAATACAAATACCACATTTCATGGTTTCCAGATTCCAGTTCTAATTCCTTCAGCTACTGATGGTCTCCTTGTTATTCTTCACCTCCTGTAAAAGAAATTGCTACTTCACATTAATCATTCATTTAATGTCCAAATTCAGAAAAACAATTGCAGCAGAAAGAACAAAAAATGAAGATCTCAAAGTTATTTGATTTTAATTATTAATTAGTTATTTGGTTTTAATCGTTGAGTATGGTTCTGTGAAGAGACAGTTAAGGGCCTTTCCCCATCCATTAACGTTCACACCACTGCTGAATTCAGTTTCAGTTTCAGTGGCTGGTTAAGAGTCCAGCATCTTGTAAGGTCAAATATTTTCTTGGTCACATAGTGTTGTGGTTTGACACTGGCTCAACGCCAGGCACCCACAAAAGCCACTCACTCACCCTTCCCTGCCACAGCTGGGCAGAGGAGAGGGAAAAAATTAACAAAGGGTTCATAAATTGAAATAAGGACCAGGAGAATACACTCCAAGGGCAAAACAGGCTCAGCTTAAAGATGCAAAGTGAATTTATTGCTAACAGAGTCAGAGGAGGATAATGAGAAGTAAAATAAGCCCTTAAAACACCTTTTCTTCCCCCAACCCCTCTCTCCTTCCCACTGACAGCACAAGGGACAGGGCGGGGGGAGTTTGGTCAGTTTGTCACCCAAGGTTTTCTTCCGCTGAGCAGGGAGAGAAGTCCTTCCCCTGCTGCGCTGTGGGGTCCCTCCCACGGTAGACAGTTCTCTGTGAACTTCTCCAGCGTGGCTCCAATCTCACAAGCAACAGCTCTCCCAAAACTGCTGTGGTGTGGCTCTCTCTTTCCACGGGGTGCAGTCCTCCAAGGACAGGCTGCTCCAGCCTGGAAGGCCCCTCTCTCTGCACCAGGTCTCCCACTGGATCACGGCCTCCTCCAGGCATCCACCCGCTCCAGCACGGGCACCTCCCCCACGGGCTGCGGTGGATCTCTGCATTCCCTGTGGATCCCCATGGGCTGCAGGGGCACAGCTGCTTCACCATGGTCTTCACCACAGCCTCCAGAGGCATCTCAGCTCCAGCGCCTGGAGCACCTCCTTCTCCTCTGACCTTGGTGTCACCATATTGCTTCCCTCACGTGTTCTCACGTCTTCCTCTTCTCTGGCTAGAAGAAAAAACCGTGTGCACTTTGTTTTGATTTTCTTCTTAAATATGTTATCACAGAGGTGTCATCAATATCTCTAACTGGCCCAGCCTTGGCCAGCAGCATGTCCATCTTCAGAGCCATCAGAGATTGGCTCTCCTGGACACAGTGGAAGCTTCCAGCAGCTTCTCACAGAAATCACGTCTGTGCCCCACCCCACGCCCTCCCCCACCAAAACCAGGCCGTGCAAAACCAATACACATAGGCAGAGATGAATTTGGGTAGGAAACCAAAACTGCAACCTGGATGAAAAAACTTCTGCTTTGACTGAAAACAAAATCTCCAGCTCAGAAAAACAGAATCAGAGTGATCTCTGTCGTGACATTTCAAGAAATCCAAGTTCACATCTTAGAATTGCTTGGGTGTTGTACAGCCACCCTAAATGAATCATTACGTTTCTGTTCTGTAAACACAAGAGAAATGAAATCAATTCCTTCACCTTTTTTCTGCCTTGCCTTCTTGTTTATCTTGCTTCTATGTATCATATGCTCCTTAGGAAGGACAAATCTAATTTCTTTTCTCAGAAATTTTTACAGAACCACAGAATGGTTAAGGTTGGAAGGAACCTCTGGAGGTCCAACCTTGATACTCAAACAGAGCCCTCTACAGCAGGTTTTCAGGTCCATATCCAAAGAGCTTTTGAAGATCTCCGAGGAAGAAGATTCCACCACCTTTCTGGGAAACCTGTGTTGGTGAGAAGTCAGAGTATATACAAATTTTAGAAATGTTTTTTAAGCTTATTAAGTAAGCATATAGAAAATTTGTACATTGCCTAGCACAGAGAGCCCTCTCCTTGTCTGGAGGACAAGTGATGGCTACCTAAAATAAAGAACAAGAAGAGCACAAGGGTTTGCAATCATGGCAGTGTTTGGGATCCAGAAACAAGTCACTTCAATATAAGATTATGCATGTAATCATGTTGTCACACATGAGGATTTATAGTGTTTATCTGCTTAACGGTATTTTACTCACTTCAGTTTCTCCTCAACAGCTGGTCAGCAGTAGGATGGAGAGTTCAGTGCCTGCCTAATGAAGAAGGGCTTGAGAATCACTATTCTAACACTGTGCAAGGAAACATAGACATTGCTAATATGAGATGGCACATACTAAGTTGTACTGCTGTAAAACATACAGATGGTGTGTTGTTTCAGACATATCCCTTCTAGCTTCAAATTTGGCAGAAAATCAAGGTGTTTTTCAGCCAGGTAGCAGTCAGCAGGAATACAGCTGTTCTGTTGGAAGTCTGGGGGCTAGGGCTTTGCTCCTATTTTGTTTCTAAGCTTGCTTCCGTCACACAGTTGCCTCTTTGGATTGCAGGTGACCTGGGGCTAGGTTTGCATCACAGTCCAGGTGGTAGCTTTTATTAATAGTTTTGGCTGCAATCTCTCCTTTCTAATTCAAATAGGGATTTGCATTAAATTATTCACAAAGAACAAAGCTTTTTCAAAAGACTGAGACTTTGGGTTTCACATAATTATGGAATGGGTAAGGGAAGGGAAGGGACCACAGTGGGTCATCTGGTCCAACCTCCCTTCTCAAGCAGGGTCACGCGAGACACGGCACAGAATTGTGTCCAGAAAATTCTTGAATTTCTCCAGTGAAGGCGACTCCCCAGACTCTCTGGACAATCTGTTCCAGTGCTCTATCACTCACATGGTAAAGTTCTTCCTCATATTCAGGTGGAATTTCCGGTGCATCAGTTTCTGCCCGTTGCCTCTTGTCCTACTTCTCAGCACCACCGAGGAGAGCCTGGCTCCATCCTTTTGACCCCATCCCTTCAGATACTCAGACATTGATGAGGTCCTCTCTCAGTCATCTCTGCTCAAGGCTGAACAGGCCCAGCTCCCTCAGCCTTTCCTCATAGGAGAGATGCTCCAGGCTCTTAATCGTTTTTGTCCACTGGACCTCTCCAGGAGCTTCATCACTCCCTTATCCTGAACTGGACACAGCACTCCAGATGTGCCTCACCAGGGCACAGTAGAGGAGCAGGATCACGTCCCCTGACCTGCTGGCAATGCTCTTCCTAATGCACCCCAGGACATCATTGGCCTTCTTGGCCCCCAGGGCACACTGCTGGCTCATTGACAGATTGCTGTCCACCAGGACCCCCAGGTCCTTCTCCTCAGAGCTGCCTTCCAGCAGATCAGCCCAAGCCTGTGCTGGTGCTTTGGGTTATTCCTCCCCAGTATGGGACCCTGCATTTGCCTTTACTGAATTTCAGACAGTTCCTCTTTGCCCGTCTCTCCACCCTGTCAAGGCCCTTCTGAATGGCTGCACTCTGGGGTATTGGCCACTGCTCCCAGCTTTGTGTCATCAGCAACCTGCTGAGGAGGCACCTGTCCCTTTGTCCAAATAACTGATGAACAAGTTAAACAATACTGGGCCCGGTACTGCCCCTTGGGGGACACCAGTAGAGACAGGCCTCCGACCAAATTCTGTGCCACTCATTACAACCCTATGGGATCTGCTGTTCAGCTGCTTCTCAATCCATCTCATGGTCCCGTCATTTTACTCATACTTGCTGAGTTTGCCTATGAGGATGTTGTGAGAGACAGCATCTAAAGCATTGCTGAAGTCAAGGTAAATATTATCCACTGCTCTCTCTTCAGCCATACTGGTTGTTGTTTCATTATACAAGACAATCAGGTTGTTCTAGCATACTTTTTCTTTAGTGAATCCATGCTGACTCCTCCTGATCACCTTCTTGTGTTCCATGTTTTGCCTCAACAAAAATAACCAATAGACAAATAAACATCCTTCAATGTCTGTTTTTGTGTAGTGGGAAGAAAAACTGATATAAACTTAAAGATTGCATTCATTTAGCTAGTGTGGGATTAATTTGTGTGGACAACCCCTCTCCAGCTGTCAATAATATCTAAGTATGTATCTGTGTCTGTATCTTTTTGTCTGTGTATATACCACTAAACAGCTGCAAAGAACACAAGTGTCATGTTAAATGCCAAACATTTAATCAGTTTATATGCCCATAATGCCCATAAATAGTATGATTAGCAGCATTATTGCAAACAGTGAGAAACTTTTGCTCTGCAGTAGCTTTTTGCTAAGGGTAACAGAACTCCTGAAAACTAGTGTTGAAAGAACATTCATGTGTTGATTTTTTGGGGCTTTGGTTTTTTAGGGATTTTGGGTTGGTTTGGGGTTTTTTCATTTCTGTTTATCAGCTTGATCGTAATCTGCTGAATATGAAACAAATGCAATAGATCACATAAAATTACACCCTGTAAATACTTTGGAGGTAGGAAATCCACTGGAGAAGCACACTGGCAAAGGTGAAGTTCTCAGTTCCAGAATTTTCCCCATGAAACATGCATTCTGGTCCAAAATGTGGCCTTCTGACACCATTTACTAAGAAACCCTGTAATTCTATCCAAACTGTTTCCAAGACAGATACACTTACCACACTGTATCAAATAAACATGCCTCAAATATACGTGCAATACTTAAGAAACTGTCGCCTTTTGTTAAACCAATATAAATCCACAGATGAATTCAATCAATGAAGCTACTTACTTACTCTTACATCAGATTATCCATATGCTCCCCGTTGTTAGCATATATATCCCATGAGTGTTTTTAACTGTATTGTTGCACAGCTAAAAGAAAAATATCAGAAAATGAACCTTTCTCCTGCCACTATACATTTTATACATACTGCCTTTCAACTAAGTTGCCAGTGTACATATGTAAAAAAAAGAATAAAGCAGACAGTGAATATTTTATATCCTTGGAGCTCTATTTTGCAATCATAGGAAAGCTGTAAAAGGAAGAAAATGTTTTAAGAAGGAAACAACGTTAGAGACTACATTTTTATTTCAGAAAAATGTTGGCAACCTACTCAGCACAGTTCTCCAGAAATCTTTAACTGTTGCCTATGTTTTTTCAGCATAAGCACCAAAAAGAAAGGTACCTTTTAATATTTTGTTTTGGCTTATTAGTTCTTTATTTGGAAAATGCCCTGACACAAAATGGATAATCACCAAAAGAGCTGGTGGCAGGTATCAATCCAGGTAGATGGGTTCAAATTAAGGAGGTGTAATTTATATTAACACTTTGCAGGATGAGGGCATAGACAGGGAAAAACCACAAAGACACCATTTATACACTTTTCAGGCAATCTGCTTATATTAGTACTAATGTGATAACTTTCTCTCTACTTCTCTAACCATTGAAGTATTTCCTATTTAATATGCTATAACTAGCATAAGAAATACCTTCTTTCAAGTTTGATTTACTAAGTCCAAATCTACTGTACTGCTCAGAATACACAGTTTTCCTTATAAATTTAGGGCGCGGGGGGTGGGGGTGGTTTCAGCCTTTTAAATTAGTGCTAAGGAAGGAGATCATCACTGATTTAACCTATGATAACACCTTAATTTGTGGCACAGCAACGCTGAATTTTAACCCAAACTGGAGGCTATATTCCATTTTTAGGTACACTGATTGGTCTCCAAATTACTTTGGGGATTGTGCTTGCACCCAAGGGCAGGTTTTTGCCTTTAGACAATTTTTTTTTGTTTTCTTTCTAAGTCCAAATCAGATAAACTGGTTTTTTTGTGGTTTGAAGGGAGAGAAAATGTTACATCATCTTTATGATAAAATGAGACTTTTCCTTTGTATATCATAGGTAGAGAGTGAACTCTCTATCATTAAGCAATCAGTAATTAACAAGTAATTGAATAACAAGACTCAAACTTTTCTGTAAACCCACAAACACCTCCTTACCTTTATTTGGGTAATTGTAATGTAAGTGACCTTGTGCTTATGTTTTTGTAAAGGTCAGGGACAAAGTTAAAATAGCAGCAAGAGGCTTTTTGGAACCATGGGCAGGAGATTTAACTCTGTGTATTTTTAATAAGGAGACTAATCAGCCATCCAGACAAGAACAAAGCATATGAATTTCTGCTGGAAAGTTGGCAAATCATGATTGAAAACATTGCTATGGTTGGAACTGCTAAAATGATGGCTTTCAAATGTTCATTTTTGCTAAATCCCTGCAATCTTTCATTGAAACTATCAGTAGTGCTTATTATATTCATTAAGTCCTTTCTTAGAATCAGAAATTCAGCCTTTAGCCTCATGTGGCTTTGGTACTACCAGATGTTCACATAAAAACCT
Organism: Struthidea cinerea; assembly: GCA_013397865.1. Taxonomy (NCBI): domain Eukaryota; kingdom Metazoa; phylum Chordata; class Aves; order Passeriformes; family Corcoracidae; genus Struthidea; species Struthidea cinerea. Next base: position 21,832 of record VZTI01001290.1, on the reverse strand, counting down.
CAGGACTCATTCACTCATTTTTGTTTGTTTAGGGCTCTTCCTCCTTCCTCTCATTTCACATTTCCACACAGGGTAGCTATACTTTTTCCTCCTCAACCTTTGGCAAACAATTCAGCCTCAGGCAAAACCCAGGCACACAGCTTTGCTTAAGGCTGGTAGAAGAAGGACAAAGCTAGGAGTGAGTCATGCCAGAAAGTGTGGATAGCTGGCAGGAGGGCTCTGACTAGGGTTATAGATCAAGCTTCCCTAGTGCGTTTCCACTGTACATCTCACAGAAGTTCACAGATGTTGAAAACAATTATTCATGCTGAAGAACTTGACACATATTAAATGTACATTAGATGTCTTTCCCAAGACCTCATAGTAAGCTACAGCTTTACAAAGAGTTGAAGTCAGGCCATATGATTTCCAGTGCCAGGAATTTTTCTCCAGTATGTCATAGCCCTTCAAAACACTGTTGATTATTGTTTTTGAGCAGGATAAATTTCGTGTATGAAGGAGCACGACATCCAAGTCTCCGGAAGTCAGGCTCTGAAATCCATGTAACGCTATGCTTAAATAAATAGCAACACTTGTGAATCCTCTAGAGCAGGCAAATGTTGCCACGGACATGAGTAGAACAGTCTTCCCACTCTCTCTGACTGGATCTGTTATGTTGCCCTTAAGAATTGCATGCAGCAAAGTGACATGCACTCTGCCAAAAGTGCTCTTTGTGTATAATAAGGGAGACACGGTGAGGATGATATAGTACAGAGCCCTTTATAGGTGTTCTTCCTATTGGCAGCTCCTTCCACACCAGCAGTTTACCCAGGAATTGCATCCTGCAGATTGTCATTTTCATGACCCTGTTCCCCTGGGAAAAAAAAAAGAAAAAGTCTTCTCATGTTTTCTTTCCTAGTACCGGATCCAGGCTCTCCCCGGTGTTAGAGGAAAGGTTATAATAATAAGGTCTTGCAGTGCTTTTCGTCTTCATTAAAAGATACAGAGGGATGTGTCAGCTGCAGGGCAGACATGGAAGATGCAAACACAACATGAGGCAGTTTTGTGTTTATATATACTTAAGCAGGTTTTCCTGAAGGGCTTGGAAGTCCTTCTCATAAACAAAGAAAGACGATTTATTGGTTAAAAATATTATCATAAAAAAATATTCGTTTCCTGTACAGGTTTTCACACTTGGAAAGCAAGATATTGCTTTCCATAGCAACATCTTCTGAAATAAAAGTGAGAAGAACTTGCTCCTTCCTGTTTTCAACAACATTTGTAATATCTTGGCTGCTCTGTAAACATAATTTATTCATGTCAGGAAAATAAAAAGAGGAAAAGACATCTTTTTCTCAGTCGCTAAGGTGTCAATCTCTAGGATCTGTCCTCCAAAGTGAGAATATCGCATTTGTGTATATACCACTGATAAAAATCAGACTATTATCTAGCCCAGATATTTTACCTGAAGATCTGGACATAGAGAGGAGATACAGTTAACACAATTCTACTACTCCAGCAACTTTTAGAAGTGAAAAATCTGAAATACTAAGATACCCATTTCACTCTTACTTGCAGAAAGCAGAGGAAGTGCCTCAATATGCTGGAAGTCTCATGTTTTTCCACCCTCATGAGACTTGACAAGCTCTATTTTGCCTCTTTCTCAGATGTTTTAATCTAGTTTTTTGTCCTCATCCTTGAGGAAAAAGACAAATAGAAGCATGTAAGGTAAGTGGTAAGGCCTGGATTAATTATTTCTCCATACAAAAATATGTCTCAGGAGAAACTTCAGACAGAGAAGGAACAGGGGAAAATGGAAGCATTAATTCAGAAATTAGAGATCTAGTGGGTCTTTATCCAATGCAAAAAAAAAAAAAAAATACTGTAATGTAAGAGTAACTGTTCTGTGCTGCACAAGTGTTATTTTAGCTTCAGAAGTGCTGAGCAGAGGGCTCTTGTTCCCCTTGGTCAGCTGAAGACACTCATGTCATTAAGAAAGAGTGTCAGGAAACGAATATAAGTGTTATTGTGAGAGGAAACCTGTTTCAAGTCCCATGATTACAGTTTAGCACAGCTGCACCCCAAGAGAACAACAGCAAGATTTATTTCTTTTATAAGTCTCAATTTTACAAAGAATAAAACAGTCCTGTTAAAGAAAGCTGTAAGCACAAGAACTGTCTGGGAGGATGTAAACTCATAAGAGAGAGAGTAAGAGAGAGCACAAGAGAGCAGGGATGCACAGGTACTGACAAAAGGGAAAAGAAACATGTTTCTGTCTAATATTTAACTAATTTCTTTTGAGAACTTAGAGAAGGATACTAATGATAAAAACTCCAATATTCTAAGTTAAAAAAATTAGTAAGAAGTAAGGCTTATTTGACATGCTCTTTATAAGCACTATTAGCCGCATGCAAAGCACAAAAACTAGGCAGCCACCCACACAGACAGCCCACCCGTTTTTGGGCATCTCACAGTTCATTTGCAAAACCAGGTCCCAAGGGGTGATTTTCTTGTCTTCCAAAGGCCTGCCACTTCTGCCTTACATCTTATCTTTTTGTTTTGCTCTTGCCATGGTACAAGCAACTCTGGATTTCCACCCACTCATATTGCACTGTCTGCATGCACGGGAGGCAGGTGCAGGTGCCTTGGCACCCCATCTCATGCTAGAGGCACAGGCATACGCTCAGATCTGCAGTCAAGGATGTGGAAAGGGGGATAAAGAACGCTGGGGTGCATTTTGTGTTTTGCCAGTCAGTACCTGGGAAAGGATCAGCAATTCTCTTTGTCTCTTCTGCCTTTTGTGGAAAACCTTCTGTATACAGGTTTTCCAAAGAGATGGTCTTCCTGCTACTGCAGGTGTCTTCCCAAAATGGGCCCCCTTCCTATTTGTGACTGCTGGTGCTACGGGGCCAGTTGTGAAGGGCTGTTGTTCCCCACAACTGACCCAGGAGTCAGACCCCTGCCACTCATCAGCATTCTGTCTTTGCAGCCAACCCAGAGAGGTTCCCATGCCTGGGGAGGAGATCAGCCAACAGGAAATCACATTCAATGCAGTGACCATGTTAAGTTTGCAAGAAACGTCCTACCCCCAGTTTGCTGTTTTGCAGCTGAGACAAGAAAGTCTGCTTCTCAGCTGAGAAAACAGAATGGCTATTCTTGTGATTACGAAAAATAAAAGTTGAGGAAACAGAAACAATAAAAGAAAAAGCCCAGCCATCGGAAAAAACACTAAGCAGACAGCACATGCTATCAAGAGAGATAGTCCCTGCATTTATTTTACTAATGAATAGTGAAATTTGATATACGTATACTTGAATGTGGTATACTGCTCTCATAGGTCTGCAAAGTTATTGTTTGGGGGTGAGGGAGACAGGAGAGAAATTATGTTATTTTGTGAGAAATACATAAAAAGAACTGCTCAGATGCATTCTCAAATACTGCATTAGAAGTCAAAATTCATTCCAATTGCTTTCATTTGGTGAATCTTTTTTTGAAAGGGCATGGCCTTCACCACCAACCCTGAACTATGTATTGCAGTGTTCTCTGACAACGATTTTGGCATGTCAGTTCAGAAACATCAGCATTCAAAAGTGGGAGAAGTTATAAATTTTGGTTATAACAGAGCTCTCAGTCAGGAAGTTTTTTGCTTCCAGACCTGCTGTGGATAGAAATCCCTCTGACAAATCCTTCAGTCCTCCTGTGTTTCTCTTTCCCTCTCTGTATACAGACAATCAGGTGTTTTTAAATTGCTGTGAGAAGTCAAGATGTACTTTTTTGTGTACAAAGCCACAAATACTGGGTTTTGAAATGCAGCTATCCCTCTCTGTTATTAGAGACAATATATTATGATCTGAAAGACAGAGATATCTGTACATTATTGTTTGGATGAAAAATCAGACGTATCATAACCCACTGTTATTTTTTATATGAGGCATCTGAACAGAAATACGTATTTCAGAAGGAAGGTAGAGCATGTGAAAACATGCAGTAGCCATACTGTACCTCCTAAGACTTCCTCCTATTTCTCCTTCTATTCTTACGTGTATATTGAAAGTAGAATGAAGGAAAAGGAGCAAAAAAAAAAAAAAGGGTCAAATTAAAGAAATTGGTACACAACTAAAAACCAGAAAGCTTCCCACTGATTTCAACGTATGCGGCTTATGACTTTTTAAGTTTAATAATTTTAAGAGAGTTGTTTTGCTCTACAAGCCAAAAGACGAAATCACAGTTAAACATTTCAGAACCAGTTTTATTTTCTTAAGCAAAGGAGTGAATGATCATGCATTTATTACGAAAACATAATCTTATTGTTAAAGCAATTTTGAAAAGAGAATAATCTGACTTATTTTTTACCTTATTTTCATTGTCAACTTTTCCTTTTAGACAGGCAGGTTGTATTCCACTTTATGTCATTACTCACACATCCAGTAATGTGTTTAAGTCCTTAGTTCCAAATGCAGAAAAACATATCTCGTAATTTAAATTTTTTATCTCTATTTGTCTGCCACCAATTTTCAGAGAGTGAAAAGAAGAGATGATCACAGTGCTGGCTTTGTTTCTATTAAACATCTGTTCTCAGATGCTAGGCTCTCTGATGTTTTAATGTATGCGGTAATGAGACACTTGTCCCAAAAACCAGGAAATTGTTAAAAATATTTGGGAAAATGATTAGTCTCTGAACTTGCCACTAAAAATACTGTCATAAAAAGACTACAGAAGAAACTCGTGTCTGTCATCACTCAAAGGGATAGCAATTTAAATTAAATTACAAAGGGGTCTGGCTCCAGAATTTAGACCTCATTGGTGCTAAGGAATCCCGTAGCAAACACAGTATCCAGATTTTCTTGTTTGGAGCAGATGTTTTCTATTCCTTTGCATATAGGGGCACCGATAAATATGATGAAATCTTTTAGACCATCTCTAATAGCAACACTTACATGAGCAAAATATGCATCACTAACCCTTGCTATTAAATATTCACATCTGTTTTAAGAGGTCATCGTGAGGATCACACACTTACCCAGTGAAAAGGGTGGGCTTGACTGTCTCCATAAGGACATGATTCTCGTTTTCCTGGAGCATGACTGTCCCTCAAACTTTAAGTGGAAGATAGGAGGGAGACAGAAATTTCCTCCATTATAGTCGAGCCACGCGTAGCCAAGCAGATTCCCCTTTCAGTGTAGCTCTCATGAAGCAGTTATCAAGGAGATGCACTGTCTCTTTCTCCCAAAGAACATGGCAGAGAGGATGTCAGGAAGATGGCAACTCTAGGTGGAAAGATCTGCTGTATTTTCTACACGGGAACGGTTTCCCATCTGAGAATGCCACTTCTTTAGCTACCAGGCATTCATAGCTTTTACTAAGTGAGAAACCTCCCACCACTTACTCTGTGGGATTTGCAAAACCAAAATGAAATTCAGAGTTTAAACAACCAAAAGGGTCAAAAGCTTCTTTAAAATAGCAAAAGTTCACAGCAGAAAGCTAGAAGTTTATACAGAACTCTTTCTTACCAGCAGATGTCAGACCTCTGCTATTTCCAGAGCACCTAGAGGAGCACTTTTTTTCCCTCATCTCCAGTCTTTCCAATCTAGGTATCTACATCTTTATGGCAGAAATCACCTCCAAAAGAAGAAGGAAGGAGCAGAGAAGGAAATTTCTCACACCCTACACATGCTGCAGTTAGAAATCTACTTTCCCTTTCCAGCAGTTCCCAGTTTGCCTCACTCCCCATAGTTTTTAACTACCACCATAATTTTAAATAGTTTAATGATTTACAAGTTTAAAATCTAAAATAGCCCTATCTTCTCATTCTGTGATTGCTGTTACCATGTCCAAGGGCAGGATTCCCGGTAGTAACAACCATGACTTGACTGCCAGGAGCCAGCCTTTGGAAGGATCAATAAACACCAGGTAGGAAGGATTACTTCAGTTCTCTGCAGTCAGAGGGAAAAACAGACCTGCTACTACATGAGCCATCATCCTCCTACCTGCTGGAGGAAATAATCTGAGCATTGCCAGCTATAAAATGTTTCCCAACAGAAAAGCTGCCTGGTATTATAATATTTGGTGCCCTTTCTATATTAAGCATGTATAATCAGTTGTTTTATTAACTAGTTATTAACAAGTTCAGTGATACACACCCGTTACCCAGAACACAGAGTATCAAAGAAATTAGGACAATGACACTCAGCTTGCCATGGTACAATTTTCAAAGTGAAGCATGCAGAGGACAAGTATCCTACTTGCAGAGAAAGGCCAAGTACTCTACTGGGAGAAGCTGTAGTGGGAAAAGGAGAAAGAAGTGAAAGATGGATGATGATACAGAGGAAGGAGGGAAGGAGGAAAATTACAATCCTTGCTAAGCAGAAAGCCCCACAGGGTCAAACCAATATAAACTAATATTTCCTCAGGAGTAATCTGATCTGTCTGTTCAGCTGGCTCACTGTGGGAATCAACGTGGTATAAAAAGCATGTCCCCTTAAATGCAGGTTTTTCTGCTGATCCCACACAAAGAACACTGTGGTCAGGAGAGACATATTCTGATTTTGTCTAGAGGGAACCTCTTAGGAACTATTTCCAGTCAGCTCAGCTGTGTTGCTCCACACATCACAAGTGACTCAGAGTCATGATAGTTTTGAACAAATAAACAAGTAACAGTTGAGAAGAGAAATCAAAGGCACAATGCAGTAATGAAAGTCATGTTTCTAATTGTTTTTCATACAAATCATCAGAAGCTAAATCAATCTGCCTACAAAAAAGGGATGAAACTTTGTTCTCCATGTCTTGGATTAACTTTTGTGTGATTTGCTAATTCAGCTTCTTTTGTTTTGCTTTGCCTTTTAAGTAATTTGAAAAAGCAGAAAGCAAGGAAAAAATCTTGATTTTGCAAGATATTTTCATTTGAAGGCAAATGAGCTAGTGGCATATTGCAGTAAGTTTTTACCTTTTTAGCTTTAACTCAGCACTGATGAGCTGCTTGCTTTCACAAAGGTTTTACTTCTCTCTGTGGGTGGTTTTGAGATTACAATGGACTAAGAAACTCTTTCTTCAATAAATCATTTAGACAAGAAACATATAAGTATATTCTTTCCATGTACTAATTTGGAAACCATCCTTTTGACTTTGGGGTGCAAGGAAACAAAGGAAATGTCAATTTAAAAATGTATTTCTCCTAAAGCAGGTCCAGCTTGTTCATCTGGCCTTCTGGAAACATCAAGTCATGACAAATCAACAGGTTAAAAACCAAGCACAGCTTCCTTGCATTCCTTCTTCTAACATGCATGCAGGGATTTTTGCTCCAATACCGCTAGCAGGAAAACAAAAAGCAAGCATGTACAACAGTTACTGTCATATTTCTCATAGAAATTTAGCCACACAATTAACATAGAAAATGAAAGTTCTCATGTGTGTAGCACTATAGAAATACAGCTTGAAGTATTAGTTTGCAAATAACAACTTTTTCAAAAAGCCTAGATATATACGGGTTGCATTACGGAATGTGGGTCCAGTTAAGCCCCCATTAATTAATAAAAACTACAGGATAAATGGATAAGGATGTAGGATTCACTTTAAGGGACAGTTTTCAGTGAAAACTGTTTTATTGTCAGCATTTCCATTCATGGCTGGAACAACTTAAATGATGATTCTTTGACAGAAGAAAAGAGTCAGACATTTGGGAAACAAAAGTAATTTTATTCTGCAATCTGGGAAAAAGCAGCCACAGAACCCACTGAAAACTCCTCACTCACCTCTAGGTTAATAAAGGGTAGAATAAGTGTTGCAGCCATAAGCTCACAAGAGATATATTACAGTTAACCAGTCCGAGAAGTTTATTGCCTGTTTTGTGAAGGCTTGTTCATTGAGTAACCTGTTGCAAACCTCAGTAACACTCCAATTTCTAAATCAAATAGTTTTGCCTGGCAACAAGATCCTTAAAATGCATTTTTTCCTGAATGTCTGCTTTAGGTTCCAGTCCCAGGTTTTTCCCTTTAGGCATCTGAAACCAAGCTGAAACTTCTTTTCCATACACCTAGCCCATTGTAGTGGGTTGACCCTGAATTGACAGACAACTTTTTAGACCAATAACGCTTCTCTCAATTTACATATTTAAACCGTGCAGGAAGGCGGGAATTGGCCTTCCTTTCCAGCTCACCTGCCAGAAGGTGGGGGTGGCCTCGGAGCCTCTGGGCCCCACCGGGCCGGGCCGGGGTCCCTGCCACCCCCTCCCCTTCTCCCAGCGCCGCGGCACGGACCCTGGGTCGTTGGGAGGGGGAGCTATCCCTGAGCCGCAGACAGCTGGGGTCAGCCATGGACTACCCACAGCTGAGCCCGTCCGGCGCGGCTCCTTGGGACTGGCGGGACCCTCTCCTCTCCACGCTGAGCCAGCGGGAGCCAGAGGAGCCGCCTGTCTGCAGCCAGCACACTTTGCACTGAACTGAAGAGGATACCGTGCGGCCAGCAGCGCGGGGAGAGCGGGGCTCTCTCCACTGTGGAGCCTGAACGGGAACATGGTGGTTTCAGAGCCAGAGAGAAAGAGAAAGTGAGTCATGTGGGATGAAGCTAAAGATGGCTTCAGAGGAGAAGAGACGGTGGTGCCGCACTTCTCGCGCATAGCTTAAAATACTTCTTGCATGCCGTGGTAAAGAACTGTAACATCACAAACTGTGCGTTTCTTTAAACCATTTGAAGTACATGGGGGGATGGACAATTCA